>JAUCMS010000044.1:16166729-16213885 GCA_032357445.1 Enteromius radiatus
TCTTAAATGTCCTAAATTAGCAAAGGTCTAGTCCTGGCTTAATCTAATTCCTGTACGGGAAACCGGCCCATAAAGATTATACATATAATCAAATAGATTTGTATAAATGACAAAATTGTATTTATAAATAAATAAAAACAGTTCTGGAAAAAAATGGACTACAAAGAGTACAAAGAACAGTATGTATAACAGTCAGTGGAAAGTCCCTACAAAAATACAAAAACAAACTTTTGCGTGTGTGTGTGTGTTGTATGCATGTTTACAGATATTTTTCTCCTTTCTTCTACACCACATGAACATGTTTGCACTGCCGGTCTTTCCTGTTGGCTTGTCTCGACTTCTACGCTTGCCAATTCCGAGGACCTCATAAAAATTGTAGGCCTGCAACAGACAGAATTTGGATGCTGACATCAATAAAATGGCTCTTGTCGGACCAGACCTATAAAAAAGCAAATATAAAAAAAATTTCCAGAGGTTACGGGCTGTGTATCAATGGACAATCCAACTCACAGTTTCATGCATCTACTATCCTAACTCTCCATGAGATCAGTGAATATGTATGATGACTAGCTGGCAAGAAAATGCCTTGCATCTTCAGTTATCAGTAGCAGGAGTCGTCGGAGGAGGGACTTGAGGTAGCTGAGATAAAACCAGGCCTGGTTTTGTGCATTTAATATGAAAATATTTTTGCACAAAAACTCAACTATGATTGAGATAAACAGTCTTTAGAAGCGGTGGAGTGAACAGAGAGGGGGAGATGATGGAAGAGAATTAGAGGGAAAGAGAGAGTTGGGGGTTGGAAGGAAAGATTGAGAGAAAGAGAGAGAGAGAGATAGAGTACCGAGTAAAGAGGTCAGTGTGAGATTATAAAACAAAGCCCGACCTAACCTGCCCTATTTCTGACTACAGCCTTCTCTCACACAGACCTAGAAATGACAGATTTAAGAGAGTCACTGCTTTTCAAAGGAGATGACAGTAGCCATTTTATTTACCTACATCTTTTAGCTCTGCAAAATGCACAAATATCATTTGATTAACTGTTTGTTTAATTATTTCATTAGGTTGCATCAGTGTTATTTTAGTATAACTAAGATATATTTTTTAGCTAAATATTCCATAATTTTGTATTACTATTATTTTCGATTATTTTGTCTATGTATTATAATCTATGTAGTTTTTATTCATTTTATTTCAGTTTAAAAAGTGTTTTTTTATGGTTTTAGTTTTAGTTAACATTTTACTCTACAATTAAAAGCAAATATATCCAGTTATATACTTTTGTTATTTTATTTAGAATACTTTTTTACATTAGTAAAAATACCAAAACAAAATACCCTATTGTCAAAAATTAACACTTTTATTGGGGTCTCTGAACTAGTTGCTTATTAGCATGCATATTACTAGAAGATTATTTATTAGTAGTTTATTTTACATCCCTTGATACCTAAACTTAACTAGAACTTCACACACTGACAAACATTACAAGCAGTTGTCTCTGAAGTGATCTGAATGAAGTTTCCTGCTGTAGGCCTGTGTGTTTTGTCTCCATGGGGTGAAATACACATTGTTGACAGTCTTGCCCTGAGCCAGTGCTGTAGAGTTTCTTATCCACCCTTTTCAGGGCCTCCGTGGTCCCCCCGCCCCCATTCCCTTACACACACAGCATGTGTACAAACTACAGACAGCGAGAGGTACAAAGGGCCAGGTCTCGTCTCTTCAGCCGTTAACACTGGAGTACTCCTGACAGCACTTCACAAAAACCCTACAATACGCTCTTTCCTCACAAACAGGAGTCTTCAGCGTTCACACATAAAGCCGTATTTAAAAACAAACTGCGGTGTAACCCTAATGAGAGAAATACTGTCTGTTTGAGTGGTTTAATCTCACAAACACTCTTTTTTTAAACAGACAAGAATCTCATAAGAATGAAAAATACAAATGAGATCTCTTTTATTTCTCAATTGCTTCCCTAAAATAGCAATGAGATTAAAAGGAGATGTCATTGTGAGAACCAGGGTCGGAGTTATGAGAAATGAAGTTGCACCTGGGTGATATAAAGATGCAAATGTAAGATATTATGGTAGCTCATTTCCAGCACAAGATTAAAAAAGTAACAATAATAAAAAAAGTAATTGCAACTTTTTAATCTCAAAATTCGGACTTTTTTCCCTCAGAATTCTGTATTTTTTTCTTACAATTTTGTATTTTTTCCAAGAATTGTCTACAATACAGGAATACAGAGAAATGTCTTTTTTTTTTCCATTTATGTCGCACCAATTTTTTCCTTTTTTAGAATTGTAAGATAAAATAGTTTTTCTTTTCTTTATTTGATTTGATGTTGCAACTACAAAAAAAATACTACAAGGAATAAAACTGCAATTGTGAGAGTAAAGTTACAAACACGAGACAATTACAAGACGTAAAGTCAAGAATCAGAAAAGTACTACATTTAAATATGAACTTAAGTCTCTCAATTTGTTTGTTCAAGAGCCACAACTATATATTTGTACCAAATGTCATTCTAGTCTTTCTTTCTTCTAAGGGTTTATCAAAATTATATTTAAAAGAGAACTATTCCACAGCATACTAAAAGTCTCAAACAATATGCAGTTTTATTTTCATTATGGTCTACAAAATCATCATAAAATCTCAAGCTGAACTTAAAACATGCTGACTGTAAGCTCTCTGCACCTCTGCTGTACTACACCAGTAATTTTAGAGACTTCTTTTGTGCTGCAGCTGTGGATCTTGTCCACTCTAGCAGCGAGCCAAAACTTAACACAGAACTATGCAAACAAATTCAACATGTGTGCATCCTCAAAGGCTCTCGTTTTACCCTGTGTGTATTTGGTGGGGTGGGAGGGGGGGTGCATTTCATTCACAGATTTCTCTGAAAAACATTCACATATTTAGAGTGTTTCTAGTGTGTGTTAAAACACACTTCAGGACATACTCTCAATGGAATGCTGAGGGGAGAGAAGTCTGGGAAAAGTAAAGCAAGCACTCTCAGCGGAGTAACCAATCCCTCTCTTCTTTCAACCGACAGGCAGAGCGTTAACCACAGTGGCAAGCAAGGGTGATCTGTTTTGAGACATACGGATGCATGCGGTGTCAGACCCAAAGCCTGCCGTGAATAATGAGATTTAACTCAATTAGAAATGTCACGAGGTGCCGAGAGAGCAGAGGAGAGATACAGAGAGGGATAGAGAGACAGTAATCCACACATGTCCTACTCTTTCGACACTAGATTATAGCCTCAGCCACTGTTTATCCTTTCTGTAAACTTTCTACCCTGGTAGAGACACCCATCACCTCAATGGCATCCGTTTGAGAAGATTTGATGAATAACAGGCCTTTAAAATGTCTATATCACATGATACCGTCACAATGCTTTAGAAAGAGCAGCCAATCAAAGGCAAGAAAAGTATCAAGTTAGTAAAGCAGTTTTAAAACAATATCTGAGGCTGGACTTTGTGTCGCACGCACCTTGTTGTCTCTATTGGAAAGAGCTTGGACACTTAATGTGGACATTCAAAACCAATTCTGTCTCTTCATGGTCCGAGCACTCACCATTACCGTATCTCACTGGCCGTTACACAGAGAAACCAAAGACTGCGGATGATTCCTCTGGGATGATTTGGTGAGAAGCCATAATTATATTAGATTAGGACCCTGCAGCAGACAGCTCATCTTCGACCACCTCGGCACCACAGGTTAGACAACAGAGGAGAAAAAAAGATTAAGTGCAAAGAGGAGGTAGAGGTGCAAAGTCATCAAATCAAATCTCAGCCTTTTAGCCGTTCGGCTGGCCAGGATCCGCTGCTGACAGGGTTTTTCTGCACGGCCAGAGGTCTTGGATTCTGTCTACATGCTGACTCCACATATGATCCCTATTAGGGCCTTGCGGGACCCCTCGCCCCTCATTGTCTCAGAGAGCAGGTCTGCACAGACTGAGGGCGATGTAAGTGCTAACAGGTACCGATCCAGCGGCAGTGTTTAAAAGCACACATATCTAACTTGGAAATGACCAAAGGTGGGTATAATAAATTAGTCAAGGTCATTTCTTATGTGCTTTGCTTTACATGTCAAATTCAATCAGTATTGTTGATGACCAGCTTCTGCAGAATTAAGTGTTTTACAGAGGGTTTTGTGGAGCGTTTCATATGCATTCAGTTCGTATTCTGAGTTCTGAGGCTATTTTAATTGGAATGCCATCTCAAGTCTTCAGAATCCAAAATGGCAGCTTAGCGCATCAATAGTCGTGAAAAAGTAGTAATATATTGTTTAAACTCTGCAGTGCATCTACAGTATCCACTCTCCATCTGTGACATGATACATTATTATTTTGGCAGTGTTTTTATTGGATGATGTTACCAACAATTGATGCATCCATCTTGGTTTTCTGACTTTCTGATAGCTCCAAAATCCGATTTCCAAAGTATAAGGCCCATTCGCACCAAGAACAATAACTATATTAGAATCTGCATCAATGCATGATAACGTAATGTACACTAATTGGACCCTGCGCTAGCTGTCATTGTTTTCAACTTTCATCAGCTGGAAAAAAAATCATTTTGAAAGTCATTCCAGCTATAACATTGCTCTGTGTCATTATTGTTATAGTTGAGGTGTGGACAACACAAACCTTTAGTGGTTTAAAACCAGTTCTTTCTTCTAATGTAACTCAACTGATTACTAGTAAACAGCAAAGAGAAAGTGTGCAGGAAAGAAGACGTCAACAGTGACAGCAGCAACGATTATCCAGGTTAAATCTTTATCTAAACTAACTCCAATTGACCAATGTCCCCATGTCTCTAGGGATTGCATTATAGTTTTTATCCACTTACGCAGAGTGGGCATCTGCAGCTGTTCTCATGCAGAGACAGTGGCAGGGAGTGAGAGCAAGAGAGAGAGAGAGAGAGAATTAGGCAGGAATCCTAATATTTAGCATTTGTTTCACTGTGACTCATAATGTTGTTGCTGTATTAATATTAAATAAATGCCTTGAATTTTTGTATTAATACATAAAGTTCTTCTCACATTAATTCACACCTTTTCGATTCTCATGCACTATTCATTCATTCTCTTGCCACACTCTACAGTATCAACATGCAACAGTGCCTTTACAATTCTCACCGTCAAGTACTAACTGCACAGATACGCTAATATGCATACAATTTGACATCATCTTGAGTGAAATATGCATATCTTGTGGCTGGTACTGACTGCAAGTCCCAGAGGCAAAAGAACTGTAATCTTGCAAGCGGAAGTCATTCCCATCTGAATAATTGATGAGAAATGATTGGCATAAGAGGTGGCATGTGCCCATAGTCATTTCAGCTGAGACGTTCAGCAATGGTCAGTGCATTATAAATGACAAAACAACTGACCATGCAATGTAAACAACTCCTTTTAAGTTTTATCTTTAGAAAACACAAATTATGGTTTTATTAAATATTTTAGGATTAATTCTAATTTACAAATAGTGACCAGTGAATTTATGTAAAAAAAAAAAAAAGTTAACATTTTATTTGTATACTGAAAATGTATACAATATAAATAAACATTGCTTTACATATGCACAATAACCCTTATTATTATTATTATTATTATCATCATCATTTTTATGTCGAAATGTATTTGCTTGCGCTCCGCAAGTTTAAATCTTGGTTATCTAATTTCAAATGTACTAATTTCTTATTCCCGCGGAGGGAGGGTGAGACGCTGACTTGAACAGCTGCTTCATGACCCAAAAAACTGTCAGTCTTTCCCTGGAATAAATTGTGGAATGTTCCATTTTTGCAGGCAGGGACGCGTAAGGTTCTGTATGCAATGATTAAGAAAGGAAAGTTCTGAAATGTCTGCGAGTAAGACTGAACTTAATTTAAAAAGTTATTTAGTGACCAATCAAAGTATTTTTCTAATATAATTTGAACAACTGAATGCGTAAACAGGAATAATGTCTACATTTTCCCCCGGCTCCGGAAGCACTCTTTCAGGCAGACCCATAGTAGAATCAATTCACACAGTGGGGAGCTTGAAACCGTCCACTCGTGCTTCTCAGCTTAGTTTGGAAAAATAAGTCTTGAACACAACACAGTTTGGATTTCAAAGTTGTACGATGTGGTTTGCGAGAGAAGGTTGCGACGTTCTTGCAGCAATTCAGTCATTTCGCTATTCCACACGACCTCTGCACTAACACCGTTTAGAGATGATGTCGTGCATGATGAAACGAGTTAGCGTTTATTAGTTGACGCTGTTCTTGAAACACGTATCGCACGAGATAACCATCTTCTATGTGCTTATGCAGCTGGTATTTCGCTGTTAAGTTATGGTTGACATTACGTGACATCGGTCTTCCTCGGCTGGACGGGCGTCTGTAGTATTTGCATTCAAATTCATGTTTAGAATGTTATTAAAATATTTATAATCAAATATGCAATAAATATGCTCTTGTCTGGTATCATGATTAATATGTTAAAATATAATGTGGACCACTTACACAAAACCTGATACTCCAGTGGATTTTATCCTAAAGTCAGGGGCCAAGGGTATACAGTCAGATCCTGTTACGTGTATAAAATCGAGTTGCGTTTTAAGACTGCTTTATATCTAGACATGTCATCTGTTGCTTGTTTCATGACGTTGACGTAGCAACTTTTTAAAATATATATATTTAAAAGAAATATATTTAAAGGATATATTTGTTATGCGTACATGTATATAAAAAACGTGGGAAATAATTACAGTATTTTGACAATGTACGCTCAGATAGATAGATCGAGCAGTCGTTGCTATGGTTACCTTTTACGCAGACTACGCGATTTCTTTGCGAGTGTCATTACTGAAATCTTGCAGCGCGCGCGCGCGTGTAAATACATGGGATCTGTGGGACCATCGATCACATCTCTGAAGTGCACAAAAGTATTACATTAAACACATTTTATGGTTGACATCTGTCAAGGTCATTTTGATGTGTTGGCAACAACTCAAGATGACTTAAACATAAAGCCAGCATCGACAAATGCACATTGTTTACGCCTTAAGTAGTAGTTTAGAACTCAAATATACAGTAATGTGACAACTGCAGGAATTATGTAGCTAATGTTTATTCTTTGTAAACTATGGGGTGATATTATAGCCATTTTATTATATTTCCCACATGAGTACTAGAACCTAGCAGCGGCAAACAGTCGTTTTGCCTTTGCTGTTAACCCCAAAAAGCAAAGGATCCTAGCGCCTCCTACTGTGAATGTGAAGATTAACACATTAATGAACACTAAGTTGAAGTATCAGGTAGACCGGTACATTTTATCCGCCTTTATTTCCAACGCGAAAGTTCGCTGTTTCCTGTTTTTATGTGACAGTAATATCCATTAACAATATATTTGTAGTGTGGTCTGTAACATGCTAGCAGCCAGTTCACACTGTTGCTTTCATGATATGTTGCATCTTCCACATGCAAGTAAAACTTTCTTTGCTTTGACCAGTTAACCATTGGGATGTTGTGTTAAGTCCCTTACACTCTATAGAAGACAGCTGTGTGTCAAACTGTATCGCAAATTCATGGGCTGAGGTTTGCTGAACATGTCAGTGTCTGTGTACTGGAGAGTGCGTCATACTTTGCTGTGTGAGTCATCAGATATATTGTTAGGCTCAGGGAAGAGACGGCCCCTGCTCTCTGTCCAATCAGAGTTCAGGGTGAGCCAAAACAAGGCCTTGGGTTCTTACTCACACTCTTATGTGTCTCTCAGCATGTGTGTTTGTGTGTGACAGATCCACTGCCCGCTGATCACACATCTCACATCCTGCCACACGGTGAGGATTTGCCAGCCAGCCGCCCAAGGACTGGAATCTGTTTGCCCAGTATGCCAGTGTTGACACGACACCTCATGATTTGATACGGATAAAGCCAGGAACCTGCAGAAATACAGCGGAGCCTCTGTGTGTGTGGATTAAACAGTTATCACTAAGTAAACAAACCATTGAGTCTCACCGTGGAAATGTAACAAGCCTTTCTCTGTAAACTATAACATGTGGAGACGGTGAGTAGGAATCACAAACCTATCCATAACAATACAAACGTTGAACACATTATGATTTACAGAAGTTTCCATGTCTGCTGGTTTTCCTGTGACCAGAAGTGCACTGAAACCTGTGGATGAGGCAAAGCAAGGAAAGGCTCTGCCAGTTTCTGTAAACAAGCCTTTGACGCATGACTGGATGGATGACTAATATTGCGCCGTCATAACAATAATTGTCTTTATTATTTAAAAACAAAAAAAATCATGCAAAAAGAACTATTCAATGGACAAATAATTTGTCTGTACTAATCGTTGAAAGATTTAAATCAAACTAAAGATTCTGAATGAACACTTTTTTTTTTTGCTTTTTTAACCCAAAATATCTAGAAACTCAAAATCAAGAAGGATTTTCTAGACAAGTAACAATTTTATTCTTCTTTTCAGATATAAAAAGAAGTAAAAATGAGGTTAGATTTTGCTTAGAACAAGCAAAATAATCTTATTTTAAACAGAAAACAAAATAATTTAGCTTCTCCCATTGGCAGATTATTAGTAATTAATAGTAAATTAGTTAAAACCTACTTATTTTTGACTTGTTTTGAAAACAAGACCATCATTTTTACTTGTCTACAAATTTCTTGCTTTAAAAATATTTAGATATTTTGGCTGAAAACAAAACAAAAGATCTAAAATAGAAAAGCATTTTTGGCAGTTCATTGTTTAAAATTGTAATAAATTAACAACAACAAAAAATTGATAGAACACCTAAAATCATGTCAATTTACTGTACATCACTTCATTTAGTGCTAAGGGCATGTTCCAGTACTCAAACTTGCTCTCTTGACTGTCCCAGGTCTGAATAATGGCTTAACAAACAACAGATATCTAGATGTTCAGCAGCTGAAAGATTTTGAGGAAAAGTTCAATGAATTAGATGTTACATATAATTTGGCAGTAAACCACAAGGTGTTGAACAGAATGTCCTTTGGTAGCCTACAGAATATTAGTAACGGTTTTATCTACTTACTGTAGAAGCAGCACATTTAAATTGTTGTGGCGTCATCTGTTGCATATACTCCAGTGAACAGACATCCAGAAGCTCATTTAAATGTGCAAAGCAATGAAAATCAAAATGCGTAGGTAAAGATCTGTAAAATTTGACATGGATTGTGTATGTATGTCTGATTGGGTAATTAAAGGTTTTACAAAGACTTGGGGTCTTCAAATACAGGAAATACATCATGTAAGTACAGAAGTAGTCAAATGCAAAGAGAAGTGTTGGTATTGAGACATTTGCAAGTAGAAGTCTGCCACCTAGTGGTAAAAAAAAGTAATTATGGTAACACTTTTTAGGACGCCTGTTGCCTAGTATAGGCTGTACATAAAGATATTTCTAATACATTATTAGTAACTGTTTTTTTTTTTTTTTTTTTTAGGATTTGTAATATATTTCCTATTTATTGTGAACCCCTATGAAGAATATTAAGTTTTATAACATGGAATTTTAATACTTGTTAATTATTTAGAAGAACATTAAACTGTTTATAAGGTGCATTATAAAAAAAGTTACTGCAAACACTCCTGACAGCAGAGATCCTAAAGTTGTCAGAAACAAAGCCCAAACCTTCTTTAGATTTCAGTGTTTTATCAGGTGTGCACATTAAACAGTGCATTTACAGGCGTCAAAAGGATTATACAACAAATTCACAAAATTAGATTTTCAACAAAATGATTGTGTGTCTCAGTCACAGGATATTCATTTAGTCCTCATAAAGTGATCCGAGGTACATTAGTCCAGTGATTAGCGACATTCCTCTCTTTAAATCACACATACTTTGTAGTGAAAGAAGATCTATCAAAAAAAAAAAAAAAAATTAACCTAAATTAATGTCCTTATTGGCATCACATGCATTAAGTTTGAAGGAAACGCAACATGTGCTGTCTTCAAAATGGCACAGGTCAAACTTCTACATTACATCTCCTCCTCGTCTTCATCCTCCTCTGGCAGGATTCCAGGGCAGGGCTCCATGGTTACAGCAACACCCATCCCACTGCGCCCAACGGGCATATCTGTTACATTCATCCAAACATTACTGCCTGGACAGTAGCACTCCACGCTGGACAAGAAACCCCCTTGATTGAATCCACCTGAAATGGAATAAATATATTTATGCATTTAGCAGACACTTTCTTTCAAAGCTGCTTCAATTGCCTTCAAGGTATACATTGTATCCGTTCATGCATCCAGCTCACCTAACACATAAATCTTGCATTGGTAGACTGTGACTCCATGTGCACTGCGGCATTGGTTCATAGAAGCCATGGGTTCCCACGCGTCTCGAGAGATGTTATATCTTTCCATGGTTTTGAGCTGGGTTTGACCATCGTAGCCACCAACTGCATAGAGGTAGTTATCCACACACACCACCCCTACAAATACAAACACCATACAGCTTAGCGTTTATCATTAATACAAAAATCTGAAGTATTTTCTCATTTCATATTACATTCCATTATGTAGCTCCCGGTCAAACTATAAAAGTGAATGGTGACCAAATATGTCAGGAATTTCAAAGCAGTATTTTCATTGTGTAACCTACATTTCAGGCTTCAGAAAACTTAAAAATAAACACTAGTGGTCAAGGATGTATTTATTTAATAGAAAATACAGTAAAAGTGTTATATTGTGAAAGATTACAACCGAATATAGTTTTTTTATATATAATTAAACAATGATATTAATTTTTTGTATTTTCTGCATCATTGCAGTACATTAGTCTTGAGTGTCACATGATCCTTTTGAAATAATTCTAAAAGGATGATTTGGTGCTAAAGAAACACTTCTGATTATTATCAGTGTTGGTATTTTTGTGGAAAATGTTATACATTGGCATTAAAAATGTTGGTGAACATTTTAAAAACAATACAATTAATGTTTT
Source organism: Enteromius radiatus (assembly GCA_032357445.1). Classification (NCBI taxonomy): domain Eukaryota; kingdom Metazoa; phylum Chordata; class Actinopteri; order Cypriniformes; family Cyprinidae; genus Enteromius; species Enteromius radiatus. The sequence goes on from JAUCMS010000044.1 coordinate 16,177,693, forward strand.
TTAGGATGCATTCAATTCATGTGATAAGATAAATATAATTTTACACACATTAATTTCACAAAATATGTTTCAAATAAATGCTATTAAGCCTTAAAATTCATTTTCAACATATAATAAAAACAGTTTGAGTCCCAATAATAGTTGATAGAATTAATTACCAAATAACTCTGTCTCTGATGACATCCTTAACTGTCAGTGTTCAATGTTTACTTTACTACATCCCACAAGCCGCACACTCTATTTTCCTCGTTAATATTCTGTTTTTCTTAGATGTACAGTACGTCACAATATGGAAGTAAAATCGCTTGCGAACTTTAAATAGAATTAAACAGTTGTGGAATGATATAAGTGTTTGTACTGTAGATCATGGCAGAATGTTCATTCCTGCATGAAATGCACAGCTGCTGAATCCTGCACGTCATTATGTTCACTGCACAGCTAATTCTTCAACTCTTCTGATATGAATTATTGAGTGACTATGCCACTGTTTAAGCAATTACAGATTATTGCGTTAACTGCCGGGTCCAGCAGCTCTGAGAAACAGACATTCCTAGTGCAGTCAAAATCATGGGCATTTCATTCATCTTTTTTATTTATTAAAGGAATTGTTCAACCAAAAATTTTAATTCTGTCATCATTTACTCATCTTCGAGTAGTTCTAAAGCTGTATTAATTTGTTCCGCAAAGGAAGATATTTTTTAAAAAATTTGCAACCAGGCTGTTTTGGGTCACCATTGACTTCCATAGTAGGAAATCGTTTTTTCCTTTGTTTATACATACAGTAAATTTATACAGATTTGGAACTACTTGAGATAAAGACATTTTAGTGTGAACTATTCCTTTAACTTAAGAACGGAACGATTTTTTGTTAAATTTGTTATTTCATTTTTGTTTAATTCAGATTTATTTCAAAGTGAAGCAATAACAAGAGAAGTGCTGACAATACATACATTTCAATCATTGTCTAGAGCAGTACAGTATTATATTTCAACTTTAATAGTGTTTTATGTTGTTGCAGGTTGTAACAACATGCTGTAAAATGACACTTGATTAGATATGATGTCGTTTTTTTGTTCTTTTATTTTCATATTGTTGCCTTTAGTCACTTTTATATAATCGCACCATTCACGCAGTACATCACATGCGGTTAACATGTCAAGTAAAAGAAAACGGTTCCAACTCATTAGTTTGATAAATGGTGCAGTGTATTTACCGAGACCGCTCCGAACTGTGTTCATAGGTGCCACGTGCTGCCAGGTGTTCGTGTCTGGTTGATAGCGTTCAACCGTGTTCCACCGATTGTCCCCGTCGAATCCTCCAACCACGTACAGACTTCCTCCGCACGCGACGACACCGGCCCCCAGCCGCGCCACTGACATAGGGGCCACAAATGTCCAGCGGTTTGTCTCTGGGTCATATCTGTGAAAACAATAAGCAGGAAATCCTCTTAGAAACAGCAATGAGTAAGTCAATACAAAAGAGATCTCAATCATTCTTCTTTCTAAATGTCTCAAGCTCATCACTTTGTTCCTGGTGCCAAATACCGATCATAACTGCAAGCAATTCCCATGAGTGGATTTATGACCAACAAAATGTCACAATTTAAAGCCTTCAGCAAGACGAGGTTGCATTTAACCCGCCAACAATGCACTATCTCAGTTTAAAAGCTTGTGAAGACAGCTACTGTTACTGACCCAAGAGTTTCAGTATCCCAGCACAACAGAGTTTGAAATTCTAGATGATTTATTGACTGTCATTGTTTGAATCTGCGTCCAGCTCTGATTCCTAAATAGAGTACACGTACTTTCTCTCCCTGCATTCCTAGACAGATTAACTTTCTGATTTGAGCTGCTCACTCAGTTATAAATTATCCTCAATAGAATTCACATGGCTCTGTTATGAACCTGAACTTGTGCTTGTTAGCATAGAAAGCTTTTCAAAAACTCACAAATCTATGGTTAAAATATTGGTAGATGAGGTTTATGCCATTTACATATTAAGTGTCTTTGCATTCTGTACAATACTTTTGAAGAAAATAAGATATGCACATTTTGCAATTTGCAGCAAAGTCATTTAAACATTTCACCCCTTTATAAGCAAGAATAATTAAAGATAAGTAAAGATAATTTGTTCACTTATCATTATTAGCAAGACAATTCATGTAGTTAATGAGGTTATGCCACTTACGTATTATGTTTTCTGCCATGTTTTTAAAAGAGAATGAATAAAACTGATTTGCATTGTGGAACAATTTCTGAAGGATCATGTGAGAGTAATATCTGTTGAAAATTCATCCTTCCATCACAGAAAGAAATTGCATATAAGCATTTTAAATGATAGCATTTCATATTAGTTTTTACTGTCCTTTTAATTAAATAAATGCTGTTTGCATATGTTCAATGTCTTAATTTAGTTTTCCATAGCTTAGTTTTTCATGTAATTTTGCTGAATAAATTAAAATATAATTTTTTTGTAATTTGCAGCAAAGTCATTTATACATTTCCTACCGAAACTAATTAAATATAATTTGCTCTTTACTTATTATTAGCAAGACTATTAATGTAGTTAGTTCACAGTAATTTGCTTCCTTGTGATAATGATCTGATGTTCCACTAAACTTTTCAAGGTAAATATAGCAACCACCTTAGTTCTCACATTCCCTCCTTTCAATTGTGATATTTCGATGCTTTGTCATCCAGTACTTGACAAACAACACGTCACTTTCGTTTTGAGTTACTGTTGAAACCCTAGAAAGAGTAGAGTTCATGTTAGGTCTTCTTACCTGATCAGTCACTGTGCCTACTGTCTAATAAATATAAAATATTCATATCATTACACTTAATGACAAATGCGTTTCACTTGAAAGGCCTAACCTGACTCTGTGCTGTGGAATGTACGTTATGAAACAGATTTGCCTGGAGCTTGTTAGTCAAGAGTGACTGCTCTGAAAAGAACTAAGCAAAATGATCTCTACTCCCTGATGGAAGGTGCTTGTTTCGAATCAAAACACTTTGTAACCGATGAGGGACGTATCGCAAGTGTAGCGTGTAACACAACCTTTCTGCTAATATTTGATTTTTTTTTATCTCGTACAAAACGTTCTGTGTGAATGTTCGGACAGGTGTGCGACACAGTCTCTTTAGGGTTTTAAGTTTTAATCTGTCACTCTGCACTGTGCTAATATTTTGATTCCGCTAGCGTACGTATAATAGAAAGGAAACATAATATAAAGGGGAAAACCCCTACATCGTAAAAGAGACGAAACAAAACCTTTTCGAGTTTTCTTCCTGTCTCAGCCTCACCTCTCAACGCTGTTGTGATGTGTAGAGGCATGTGAACCCCCTACGGCATAAATGCTGCCGTCAATGACCCCAACACCCACTCGGTTTCTGGGCGTGTTGAGCGGAGCCAGCTGGGTCCACTGGTTAGTCATGGGGTTGTAGCAGGACAAAGATCCAGACTCCGTGTTGTTCTGCAGAGAGAGATTCCGTCCCCCGACTGTATAAAGTAGCCCGAACAACACGCATGCCCCGAGCCCACTACAAGGAGATCCCATGTCAGCTAGCTTTATCCATTCATTCTTCCGAGGGTCGAAGGCTTCCAGAGAGTCCAGAGAGTGTTGCTTGTAACCTCCCGCTATGTAGATGAGTTGAGTCCCACGATGAGGAGCGGGTGGTAGGGGTTTTCGAAGAGCCATGTCCTGAAAAATCTTGGACAAGAAGTCTTTGCAGGAGTTGGCCTTGCTGAGGATGGGACAGGACTGCAGTTGTCTTTTGAGGAATGTGGGCGGCAGGGCATAGATATGGACAGCGTTGAGGAGGGCATGGAAGTACTGTGCTCGGCTTTCCGCATCCCAGCGAACCCAGTCAATGCAGGCCTTGTAGACCTCGGACTCGCAGAGCACCTTAAGACTGTCTTGACTGATCAGCTCCAGCAGCTGGCAATGGGACAAACTGAAGAACTCTTCCTCTTTGGTTACCTGTGTATAAGTATATATGGACATATGTAAATGTGTATTTGCATAAACATTTAAAACCCAAAATAAATTTTGCAATAAAGGTAAAGTCAAATTCATTCTTTTTGCTATTCTATCATTCATTGCTATTTTTAATTTAAAAAATCGTGACTTTAGAGGCATTTTTTACGGTTTCGACATGACTGACACCAAAAGTTAAGGGTATTGTCACCAAAACCTATTTTATTGGCAAGAACAGGATGGTTTAAAACCATAATAAACAATATAGAAGCTCTTGCAGGAGTGGAGATATTCAGCAAACACGACTTTTAGCAATGGACCCTTTTCACATTTCAGGATATTTCAGAAGCATGCGCCTTCAGAGTTGGGTAGACAATTATAATGGTAAAAGAAAACTACAACAAATAACATTGGAAAGGGTGTCAACTTGTTTGTTAACTTGATTTAACTTAACGCTGAGGTAATAAAAAGTATACTTTAAAAACCTTTTTACATGACAACTGAAAACATTCAATGCTGGATTTACAAAGTTAGGAAATGCATTGTTTTAAAAGGGTCCATTGCTTGGTCATTTTTACATCCCTTATTTTAATTTTACGAATGTAGAAAGAAAATAATGCAGGTTGTAGTGACACAAAGGTGAGCAAATGATGATAAAATTATAGTTTTTGGGGAAATAATTTCCTTAATGCCTAATCCGTTTGACAGCTGGTTAATTTATACGAATCAATATCCATCTGCAAGACAGACCTGAGTTCCATTGACAAAGCAATTAGCTACACAGTGCCATTCTCTATAGCCTTCATTCATTTAAAGACTAACTGTTACAGGTCAATTGCAGAGTAGTACAGTTACTTAAGAGAGCACAGCAGGCGGCAACTATCGATCGCTTCTAACTGACACTTCTGTGAACGGAGTCCATGGGGCACGCACCTCACTGAAGTGAGTGTTGATATACTCTCGTGTGCGAAGGTGCAGATCAGTGCAGCCGATCTCCTCAGCAAATCTCGAGATGCCTATGACATTTGACGGCTCTAGGTTCTTCGTGAGGAAGTCACAGCATGCTTTGGCCACCTCTTCCATCTGATAGCGCATCGCAGTCAAGAGGACGTGAAGAACGCACTTCTCGCCCACTGTTATACGGGAGGTATAGGCAAAGTCAATGAGGCGGCTAATGACCTGAGGACACACGTCTCGCAGGGTGACCTCCGACGCATGGCGTTCCTTGAAGTTGCTGGTAAACATGGCTTTGAAGTAAGGACTGCAGGCTGCCAGCACCAGTTTATGCACCTGGGGAATGTAGACTGGGGTTAAAAAAAAACAGGCAGGACACACCTGAAACTAAATCATGAGCTGCATGTGCCGTGTTTTTATAATTACAATCAAATGCCTTAACATGTACTAACATAATTCCAACCTTGTAATGAGGACAATTTATCTTGGTGCACTGTAATTTGCAGCGCCAGGGACATACCATATTAAAAGTAACTAACATGCTGGACCTGTTTCTTTATATTCAAGCAGTGAATGCTATGTAGTTTACTATACCAACTAGACCTCAGTACTAGGTGCTGATATTAAATCTATCTGATATAATAAGCTACCTTTTTTTGTACTCTTAAAGAAATAGTTCACCCAAAAAAATTTAATTACAGCGTAATTTACTTACCCCCAAGCCATCCTATGTGTGTATGACTTTCTTCTTTCAGACGAACACAGAGTTTTTAAAAATGTATCATGTCTTTTCCAAGCTTGGTAATGCTGGTGGATAGTGGCCATTAATTTGAAGCTCTATAAAATGGCATATATCCATCGTAAAAGTAACCAGACTCAGGCAATGACTGTATGCATGTCCGCGATTGAATTTTGGCTTCTCGACTGACCTCCAACTCATTGTATGACATACGAGGACAGCCAAGAAAGTAGAATTCTCTAGTGAATGCGCATCAACCGTTGCTGAAAGTCAGTGATTTAAGTTGTAATTTTAAAAATAGAAATATTTTTGTTACAAAAACCCACTGATCTGCTTCAGAAGACACGTGTTAAACCCCTTGAGGCATAGTTTTGCGACGGATATATGCCATTTTATGGAGATTCAAAATAATGGCCACTATCCACTAGACATTTGTGTTCAACTGAAAGAAGAAAGTAATATACACATAGGATGGCTTGGGGGGTCAGTAAATAATAGGGTAATTTTTCTATTTTGGGTGAACCTTTAAGGGCAATACCCGATAAATGGATATTAAAATTCTACACTATATTGTCTACATAAACAATAAAAAAATTGAACTAAAACATAAACCTTAATGCTACACTTGAATTTATGCACCACATCTGTATAATGCACAATAAGAAGAATGCACACACATTTTTTTAAAGCATATTATAATTTACTGGCCATTTTAAAACAATAATTTCATGTTTTTTGTTATTTTATAATAATGTTTCATTTGTACGTAGCATAAAAAATATACACTATCATTCAGAAGTTTATGGTCAGTAAGATGAATACTTTTATTCAGCAAAGATGCATTGCACTGATCAAAAGTGTAATGGAGCAAAGAAGCATATTATTATAATTTCTGAAGTGATACTAAAGACTGGTGTAATAACTGCCAGAATAATATTAAAAGAATTATTTTAAAATGTAATAATATTATACAACATTACTGTTTTTACTGTATGTAAATAAATGCTGTTTTACATTTTAATAACTTTTGAGTACATCGATAAGTAGTTTAATCTGTTCACACTCAACTTAAATGTGTCAAAATCCACCTCTCTGTAAATCTAGAAATCTTTACGTAATAAATATTTGTTCCAAAATATTTCAGAGTTGTAAGTCATGTATAACCAATAATGAGTCAGTGCCCTCTCAAGGCCACGTCAAAGCCATACAGTCTAATGAATAACTGTAGACTGTATAGTGCACGGAAAAGGTCTGTGATGTTGATTCAAACTCAGGCAACCAAAACAACCCCCGAAAAACCTAATTACATACAAATACTACTAACACATTATCAAGTGTTAACTGCAAGAACCTTAATTCCGTTAAAGCAAAGAATCCCTGACGTGCTAAAATAGGACGTTTCATGGCACTTTAAGTAGAATAAAACGGCTTCATATGACCTTGATCCTTTTAGACCTTTTTGTCGAACATGCTATTTAAGTTTTCTTGCACATTTGCAAATTAATTCCACATCTCTTACCTTAAAATCCATTATCTTGTCTTTGTAAGTTACATGTAGAACCAGATCACAGAGCAACCCATGATGACGGAGCTCATCCATGATCTGCATGGCTCTAAAGGGATGACTTTCAACTGTGTAATCCAAGTAACCGTGACCCCTCATGGAGGGCACCACGATAGCAGAGAAATCCTCATCTTTGATGGGCCTCTTCTTTCTTGGACATATCATTCTCCGAGACCTAGAATGTCACTGATATATGTAGGAAATGGATGGCGACTGCAGCAGAACAATGTCTAAACCCATCCACGTGTCATGAAGAAATAAAGGCACAACTGATGATCGCTTAGGGATAGAGAGCCATGTTTCTTCTGCCTGGTTAGAAGTCCACCATACCAAGTTGCTGTATCAAGCCAAGTTGGCATTGTTGAAATATTACACCGTTTTCCCCCTTAAATCAGACAAATGCTGCTATTTGTCTTATATAGATGAGGTAAAAAGTAATTTTACATTTATACTCTATGCACAAGGGTGCACAAGCAAAGTAATCTTCAAGATTATTTTAAGCACACGCATTAAAAATGCAATATTCTCCTCTTCCAAAAGGTTGTTGTCCCCTGAGATGGATCATGCTCTTTTCACCCTGTGAAAAACAGAAATACAAAATTGAGAAATGCTTTGTTTATTCCCTCCAGTGCTTTCATTGTTTATCAAATGCATAATTGAATATAGCAAAGATGATTAAGGAAGATATCTTAGATATAAAACTAAACAAACACAACATGGAACAGGCAATATACAAGGAATACAATGGCAGCATTACGTAAATCCTGAAGAGGCTATTTCTACTATAACAATGTGTACAAGAAACTGTCTTTAATTACTGCCTATGCTGACAGTTGCACAGACTTCGCTGAATCAGGTTTCACTTCCCTATATCTTGACGGATGTCAAGTAGACTTCAAAAAAAAAGAAAAACAGCCAAGCCACACCCCCATTACAGATGCAACATGTGATTTCCTGGATTACCCAAACAATACATAAAAAGCTATGCTTGTGGCACAACTGAAATAGTTGTTTATCAAAAGACCTTTGTGCACACTAACATGGTTTTCAAGTGAAGGCCAAAGTCTCTGTTGTTGATCAGGCTAAATGTTGTTGCTCATCAGAAGCTCAATTTTTTGATTGGTTATGTAACGTCCCACACCTGCAGGTCATCTCTGCTGCTCTTATTGCACAATCCAGAGAGCTGAGGATACACTTATTTGTCTTAAAGAAGGGTTTATCACAAGACAATGCTGCCAGTCACAGCTTCTTTTGGAACAAGGGAGCTTCTTCAGTCATAGCCTCCATCCCTCATAAAGGCTCATTGTATCATGCTCCCACATGCCATATTGCTAAGCTAGACTTTAAAGAGAACGTTAACATGCTGCGCTGTGCACATTAGCACCACGGCTCTGGTGGGATTAACCATTAACCCACTGAGTGAAGATTATAGAACAGAAAGTGAAAAGCTGGAACTTTTTGTGGAAGGTGCTGCCAAGTGAACTTTTGTCCTGCTTAAGTGTCACATTGTGCTGTGGAAGATGATAAAATTAAATGCATAGTCATTGTTTGCCTAGCCATATATCGTGTCTGTGGAACAAAACGACTGACATTTTTGAAGAACCTTTATACTGCAGTTTCTATACAATAGCCATGTTTATATTCACACCATTAGTCAGAGTGAGGAATTACTTGGATTAATATAGGATTACATGACACGGGCAAACCCCAGTTTTCAATCCTGCTTTTTAAGGCTTTGATTACTTGCTAATAAATGTGGTTTTATCTGTTCACTTGTTCCCCAAACTGCAACATACACTTCTTAATTCAAATTTGCTTTTATTTGTCAAATACAAAAATGTTCTAGAGTACTAAATCTACCTCATTCATGTACACTTGCTGCTTAACTAGTAATAAAAATGTGTCTATAATGCTCAGTGAAAGTGTTTATACAGTATAATTTCTATTTCTCTAATAAAAAAAGCACACTTTGGCACGAGTGCATTAAATGTGATTAAAGCACTTTCATATAATTGTGGTTAAAATGTGGATTTTTCTGCAGTTATGGTTACTTAGATTATAAGCATAATCATACTAACATAATCACACTATCCTGTTTACATAAGCTCCAATTTAACCGCAGTACTGCTCTAATTGCATTATAAGAGTTCACGCAAACTTAAACAGTACTTAGTGTGCTCATGCTTCTGCTCATGTACAGACTTGGGAAAAAAAACTATATGGTATGTCCAATGTGCTTTGCAGAGGTTTTGCTCTTTATGGAGCTTGACAGATGTGGTCACATGAACTGATTAAAAAAGTCTTGTACTTTTGAGCTTTCCAGAACAAACAAGTCGGGAATTGCGTGAGGTAGGTAAATAATGACAGATTTTTCAATTTGGCCTGGACTATGCCTTTAATAAAACAAAGTCCTCATCGCTTTCCAAGGAGAGCGCGAGAGGGAGGGAGAGCTCAGTTCCACTGTGTCACAGTTATATAGCTGAGGTCAGCAAGAGTACAAAACAGCTCATTGATAACTGCACCATGACACATCTACATTGCCCTGATAAAGAGCCAGTCAGTCTATGAGCAGTCTGGAAGGTGTTCATGACTATGCGGAAAACTGTGAATCATAAAGACACTGGGTACATGGCAGGGTGGTGATCATTGACCTAGAATCTGCCTGATGGGAAATCCTTTGTTCTAATGAAGTTCTAAGTACACTGAGTTTCTTGCACAATGGTCGTAATGTGCTCTCACACACACACACACTGAAGGAATGCACTGCAATGTGACTCACAGCGAGATGACTAATAACAATTCACTTAGCTTAAGACAATAAGGATCACCTGATGACCCAGGGCCAGTGAGTTTCGGGACAGCTGACTGAACAGACCAGTGCTGCAATTCGCAGGTCCTGTCTGGTCACCCAATTTGGAGGTTTATTTCATGATAACAACCAGCTAATTTAACTTTATTCTTTACATAACTTCTAGCTATTATTGCTGAGTACTGTAAATAACAACAACAAAAAAATTGATCTGCTGCTAATAAAAAGAAGCATTACAATTTACTGCTAAAAAATAAAATTGGGTAACTTGCATTTTAGAAAATACTCCAGATAACTTTGTGTATTTGTGCTTTATCAGTGAAAATAGCTGCAGTTAAGGGGGACAATCAACACAAAGCAGTTTTATTCTTAAAGCTGCTATATGGCTAAAAGCCAAAAAAATCACGTTTGTAGATATTAAGGAAACATGTTATGTTTACTTAACTGTTTCTCTGAAAAACAATGCTATAGTCTGAAATATATGTGTCGGGCAGATTCCGAGATGGAATTGCACTAACCATTTCAACCGCTAGCTGGCAATATTACATGATCCTGCCCACTTCCAGTTGTCGAAAACAGCGTATTGCTTTCAAGGAATCATGTTGCATTCACATAGCTGTTTCTCTGAAAAATAATTCTATAATCAGTAATTCTACTCAGAAATGTGGATTCTGGGCGGAATTGTTGTTTTTTTAACCGCTATCTGTCACGCTTACATTTACATACTGCACCTTTAAATTAGTTTTGAACTAAATCGCTGAATGTTGCCAGTTGCGACACAACATTGGGACAACAGTGTCTCTCACATATGGAAATAGTTAATAATAAACAGTTATAATGATTATGACAAAAGCAAGCTTTGCTAGGCAGTTTGGCGTAAAAAGACACAGCATTTTTACAAACCTGTTGTGTCCCATTACAGCCACAGTTTTTACATTTTATATCTGCAAATGATTCTTTCAGATTTATTTTACTTATTTTTAAATAAGTGTCATCATCAAAAGTGATTATAACTAAAAAAAATCTCTAATCTACTCTTTTACACCAGATTGTGGTCACGTGGTTGGGAACGGGTTTATTGCACAGAGCATCACAGAAAACCCGGAGTAGACTTCAGCCTAGTCCTTACAGAAAGCTTTAAACGTGGGAGGGGCCATTCCGCTCCAGTAATACACTCTGATCCAGTCCGGCTTTCAGCCTGAACGTTGCTTGGTGACACCCAAAACTTGAAGCTTTGGCATTTTCCGAACTATATTCGCTGGCTGAGAAGAAATATACGAACTAACTCGTTAACATTTTTGTGAAACGTAAGGTACAGGCTATTTATATCTACTGCATAATATTACACTAGCAATTATGCTGGTCAAAAATCAGTAAAGCTGATATTTACCTGCGGCCTCGTGCCTACAGCGGAGACTGTACAAAGCAGTTACAGTAGGACTGCTGGTGTAATATTGCTTGAGCATAATAAAGAACTGAAATCTGTCACTACTTTAATTTTGGGAAAAAGAAAAAAAAAACAAGAAGCACTCATTTGAGATTTCAACAGTTGTGACATCATCACCCAGTGGGCTGGCTGTCGCACCCCTGATAAAATTTTGCTGATAAGGCACGCAGCAAAATGACTTCTATTAGTTAAACAACTGTCAAGCGTGCGCTTTCCGGTGTCCATCGACAACAATGTAAGTTAATGCAATCCTCCATCTACTCCAGCTAAAAGCACTCACCTTGTATCAGGAACCGGCGACAGTTTTTCACTTACTTCCACTTACGTACTGTCATAGGTGCTTTACATAAAGAACTATGCTGTTCGAATAAAAAAAAGAGTTATGAAGAGGGAAATGCCCTCCGCGCGCATTCACGAACAGACCGTTCCAGCAGTTGGCGAGTAAAACGTCAAAGCAAAATAAAAAAAATCGAAAGTTTTCTGTGTTGCGATGCTCCACCGCCTTCCAGCTGTCAACTGACTGTGAGGGCAAACGCGCGTACGCTTTCACTCAAGCTCGCGCGCGCTTCCAAACACACTGTGTAAAGGAGGCTCGTACACGCTCGCCAGCGCGCGCTCCCGCTGGCAGCCGTCCAAAAACAGTGCCATTGACATCAGCATGACTGTGCAACTCCTCTGTTCAGCTGAACGCCAGTGGAAACTAATGCTTGCAGGCTGACTGACAAAACGAAAGCAAAGATATCGAGGATTGTCAGTTGATCTCATTTGTCTTTTAAATATACTTCTTAGATAATCCATCTCTGAATGCTTCACGGTCTGGAAAATTTGACATGTTCTTTGCCAAAAATCCTTAAGGTTGTTATGCAAGAAGCAAACAGACACCCACTGGGAAACCCTCTTCCTAATCCTTGATGAAAATTGTATTTGCAGTGTATTTGTTTGGGCTTGTTGGAATTTTAATTGTCACTGAGGCTTCTGTGAGTCAGAATATACTTTGAGTGGCATTCCACAATAATGAACAAGCTAATCCACATTTCAAACAGGGAACTTCAGTTTCATGTTTACCCCTACAAACATAGTCATTACCAATGTTGACATATGCAGTAAAGTTCCACAATTAAAACTGGAATGTTTAACCAGAATTACAGCTACATTCAACCATTTAAATAAGTACTAACATGCATATTAATTTACCTGTGTATCAGATTGCATGTGGGCTTGAATATTGCATATTTACATCCATAATATTAAGAGCCCATACTCTTTTGTTATTGTTCTTATATATCAATCAGATTTTATGGATCTCTGGCAGATAGCAGATCGTTTTACAGTAAGTATTCCTTCAAGGCTTCCTGAAGATCATATTCCTTGTTTGGTTACACCCAGACCTTTGACCTGAGCAGCATTTGTGAGGTTTGTTTTACTGATTCTTGCCTTGTCATGGTCTTAAGGAAGTTACTGAAGCACAAACATTGCTTTCCATGTAAATTCCACCAAGAGCAGGAGGTGCAAGAGCAAATATGTTCCAAACAAAGGACAGTGAAGTTTACAGTTAAAAAAATCCATATGCAAAGCATTTTCGTATGGAATCGTTAGCTCTGAATTTTTCATTCTTAGCTCTGTGAAAGCATTTTACACATTGTATCTATTATTAATTATTTACTGAGGTAATTATAATAGGATTATAATAATCATTATAATAACTATATCTACTCATCTTTAAAACAACCTTTTAATGCTCGCCTTGCAAACTTTATTGAAATACTTTAGAATCGCAATACTTTGTCATTAGTTACAAGTGTAGTTGTTTTGTGTGTGTGTTTTCATGTTCCACAAGAAGATAATGAACTTTGTCCTATGCTTATATAATATCCAATCTGCTTCGTTGCAATGCATGCAGGACATGAGGTGTGCTCTTTCGTGTACTCGTGCAGTGCCAAGAGAATAAAGGAAATGCCTAACAGCACAGTGACACAGCAGAACATGAGATTGACTGATAACCCTCCATGCACAGCTGCCCCCTCCCATTATGCAACCTTCCTTTGTTTCTTACTTCACATTTTTATTATATAAAACCCATTGTATATGACTGCTTCAAAGATTCATTTGTAATGTGTATCAATATAATTTGCATATTAATTAGCAGAGAAAAAAAAAAGAGTTAACCAACTGATAATCTTTTTTTTTAGCAATAGAAGATGCGCTTACCAACTTGTTAGTTTTATATTCAAGTTAAGATAATTTGCATAGCCTGGTTATATTTCTATAATTGTCAGTCCTAAAAATTGAATTAATCTCAAATTGATTTAAATACATTGTGTTTGTGCTCCCTCTAATGGTTGCTTTTAAATGGCATGCAGCTCCATTGTCAAGATTTGCATTGTCTAATTATTCACTGTGATATTGGTCTTTATATCTGTTGTTATATGTTCTGGAATAGACAATCATAAGACTGAATAGATTATCACTGTATACAATTAAAGATCTGAACCCCTTCAGAACAATTAGAACATGCAAATGACCACAAAATAGTGCCTATATGATCCTAAATATCATTTTAGTAGCTTTTTCTTAAGCATCAGGCATCTTTATGGCCATGGGATATTTATGGGATATTTCACAACTTTGGGTCATGCATTTGTAATTTAATAATACATTGTCCAAATATTTTCATTTTCACAAAAAGTACAGTAGCACAAATACATGATTATACTCGTTTCAATAATGCAGGAAATACTGCAGGATTTGCATAACCTAAAGAGATACAGGAAGTAAGTACAGCATTTGGAGAATGAATAAGGAATTGTCAAAAGAATAGAATGGAAGGTGAAATATGCATTCTCTACCCATTTCTTGTTTGATTGTCGATGCATTTCACCCAGCACATTGAATCCAGATGGAGATGAGGAGAAAGAGCAAGTTAACAACTCAGATCCTCTTGGGAATTTTGGCTACACATTTGCTAGATCTTGCCATCACCGAGTGTATGGTTGATATACATCTGTCATGCATTATTGGGGGGCTGCCAAAGGTGCTTCTCTGGCTTTAGAAACTATGTCAGGGGTATCCGTCAGGAATGATGATCTGATTTGTGTTTCTTTGACTGTTCATTCCATGTTAATTCACATTTATCCATTCTTTAAAGAAATAATACTTTGTAACATACATTACAATATAAACAAAGCCTAACCGAGTCTGGAAAGGCTTTGACCCTACTTCAAACAAACATTTTCTCCCAATCAGTGAGGATTGTACCGCTGGGGTCAGTGACTGTCTCTGTGTATTAAGAGGAAATTGCTTGATTTACAGTGATTTCAGCACATGTTTCGCAGAACTGGAGCCTCTCCCAGCTTTCCAGACATTTTTAAGAGGGTTTCTGCGTCGGCCAACTTGATTGGACATAAAATGCTGAGGTGTGTTGGACTAAGGTTTAACCCCCCTTGGGTAATCATCATTATATTACTGCATGTCCAATTTGGGTTCCTCGGAGTGCTTCAAAACAAAAGCAGCCAATGCTTTCACACTCGGTTTGAATGCTGAGTCCAAGCCTCCGTCCCGAAGAGAATTCCCCCTGAAATCTTTATGGTGGGATAATTTGTTCCACATGCCAGAGCTCACCCACTAAATCACAGGGTCCCGGTAATCAATGCTTCCCTGTCTCATTATGGTGTGTTGTGCTGTCTCAGAGCAGGCTTCTGGAGGATAAATGTCCTCTTAGATACAGACAATTCCTTGAAGTCTAAGTCATGTTCTGGATAGGCATCACCTAGCTGGGTATGTGTCCAATCAGATGCGGTCAGCGAATTGGCCGAGAGATTTACGTTGCAGTTCGTTTGCCGAGAGGAAGTTCTTGTTTGCGTTTCTGTTTCTAACTATCTTTGTTGTTCTGTCTCCAAAGCAGAACTCTTTTAACACATCACTCAGATACTGTAATCCCCTGTAGTTGATCTGCATAGCTAATGTTTTGGATTATTTTCCCATCTTTTAGGATTTAGCGAAAAGCATAATCACTCTCGCCCTTCAAGTTGATCCAAAGTCGTTTAATGGATTGGATTATATTCCTAAAGACTCAAAGATCTGAGGCAGATGATAGTAAGACCGTTTCCTCTGAAATCTGGAGCTTATTTCTGCATGTCAGTCGTGTGTTTCCCAGGAACAGCTACTTCATTCACAGATAATTATAGCTTGTTAATCCGTCTGTATGGCTTTCATTTATCTTTAGGCTGCTGAGGTTGTTGTGATTACAACATCTTGATTTGTAAATGTAAATTTCCTGAGGTGCGCTATTTATATGACATAACGTTCTTAAGAACGCATTGACTGCGTGAGTAAACTGTTTGGAAGAGTTGAATATATTTAAGAACAAGGTGTTTAGAAGTGCAGAAGACATATGCGTGAAGTTATAGGATGAAGGGAGAATTAATGAATGTGGTGGAAGTTCTCCCTTCCCTGGAGGGCTCTTTGAGATGAATGGTCTTTGTCCCCATTCACAGACTTTGGATGACATCCCTCTTGTTAAAGCATTGTATGGTGATAACTGGAAAGGAAGTCCACTCACTCATTTACGAGACAGAACCAGCATGGAACTAACGGTAAACCCGGCATTAACAAGCATTTTTTCTCCAATAGATAAAGCACCGCTTTGTGGCTTGCTGACCCACGGGCGAACTTACTGTCATGGTTATTGTTTCAAAATACACTTTCTCACCGAGTGGGTGACTCGATGACTAGGACCACATCTTCATCTGCTCATAATCACCATTAGTCAAACATTAGTCATGACAACTTTGAGGCGTTGGTATTGAATTGATCGTTTTCCTTTGATTTAAACTTTGTACACAAAAAAAAAAATCATGTTTTATTGTTTTGTATTTTAAATAACTCTATTTCACTATTTATTGTATTGTTAACAGGATGCGTTACTGTTTTTCTTTTACTTCACTTTCTCTGTATAATTCTATGAGAATTAAATTCTATATCATTTACAAAATTATGTTTTTAAGAAACTACTGGCAAAACTGTTTAAAATGTATGCAAACATTTTCATTTTATATTCCGTGGAAAATTTGGAATATAGAAAATAATATTATTTAAGATCTGTCTTTATTCAGTTCTGTTGAAATAAAATCAGAATATCCCAATTTAATATATAACAGACAGTGGGTGCAGAAGTTGAATTAAATTGTTACTTCTTCCATCCAACTGTAATTGCTCAACTTTAAATGGATTATCCATAAGGCTAAAGGTAATAATTCTCATTTTCTCAGTTTTCTCATTCTTCAAGCCTGCAGGTCTTTTACAAGGAAAGCAGATTGATGCAAGACCTGCTTTAGACAAGAGGAGGGCACAGACAGAAGGAAGGGAGGAATAAAACGAAAGAGGCAAAAATGACTTGGAACTGTGTGGGAAGAAGACATGGGAGGAGCTTGCAAAGTATAACTTGGACGTTTCCAAGCAGTGGAGAGCCTCAGCACGGTAAACGATGCCAAAAGTAAATGAAGAGGACGAATGCACCGTCGCATTAACAGAACATTTGGCGGATATTTTTTAAAGTTCAGTCTTCTGGAACATCTGCGAGACGCCAGCAGCCCAGGAACTGACGCTGGGATCAACTCTTCTGGTGCACTGGAGCTGGACTCGGTGTGGCATGCGTGGATCAAATATTCCTGCATAGTCCAAATACACTCTCTTGAACTAAAAGAAAGAAAGCGAACTTATTTCGTAAGATGATCTGCTTATTGTTTTTATTCCACTGTGCTGCCGGCGTGTTGTCGTCTTCAACCCGTGAGTACATTTACAGCTCTCTCTCCCTGTGTGTGTGTTTGTGTGTGTATTACAAGTGTTCTTACGTACCTTCTTCATCGAATGGGGTTTGTTTCGGAACTTGACGCGTTCAGTATTGAATTAAAATTAGAAAGAATTTAAAACTCTAATAGAGGGTTAATGAAGTTATTAACAGCGATAATAAAACAAAATCTTCTTTAAGTGAATTTTTAAGTGTCCTACATCTGCAAAACACAATATCTGTATGTATAGGTCAAAAACGTGCCAGGGTTCTTTTAATGTTTATCTTTTAAAGGTGTATTGAATTAGTATTTTTGTTTTTCTCAGAAAAACTATGGTTTTCCTTTTTATCTAACCAAAACACAAGTTTTATAAGCAAAGACAATATCTTATAAAAACTTAACAATCCTGACACAGGCATGATGGTTAGATAGATATTCTCTATTAAATAATTTATTATTTTATAATTTTCATGTCCCATTAAAACTAAACTAGCTAATTACATGTTGGTTCTCCTTGTAATCCCAACATTTTAAAATCACTTTTTTTTTCTTTTACAATTTCCAGAAAATTACACTACATTAATCCCTCAAAATGTCAAATTTTTCTATTTTTAACTGAGTTCAATTTTAGATCAAAAGTTGGAAACAGGTTCATCATAGTAGGTAATTTTTTGCTTAACATATTATTAATGCATTCAATCTGAATGCCATTGACCTGTATGCAAAGTTTTAAGAAAACAGCATTCTGTGTTTTATTTACTGTTGTTGCCTGGTTTAACAAATTAAATGACTGATGATATGTAACGGCGCAACATATTGCACTATATTGAAAAAGTGTGCTACAGGTTAAAATTTCAAAAGGTCAGAGCGTAATTCATTTAACACGTGGAGGGCTCAGCCTTATGAACCACAACAAAACCCTGACATCATGCTTCTTATGCTTATTTTTGTAATGCATATGTGACTGAATGAAAAAGTTCACCTCAAATCAACAGATCACAGAGACGATGGATTCTGTTCATAGTGTTGGTGAAATATAGGTGTTTGTGAAAGTTTAATTTGCTTTTAATGAATAGCAGAGAGCAATGTATCCGGATCAAAGGGCATAATTGCGTTGTAAATAACAAAGGGCTAAATTATTAATAGCTATTGTGAAATACATTTACAATGCAAGCGTTTAGCACATTCCCCTTACGTGACATTCACAGGTGTTGGTGGAGGGAAAGATTGAGACTAATTACATCTAATTAAGTATTGCCTCATTCACACCCTCAGTGCCAGGCAGGGGATTAAAAAAGTGAAGCGCAATGCAGTCACTGACAGACTACACTTCCCTTTCCTCGAGTTAACATTAAACGCAAAAGCGTCAGGCTGGTTTCTGGGCCTCAGTGAAATATAAACAGAGTTAAAAGGAAAAAATGTGTAGACAGAAGTAACCCTTTAAAAGATCATTGCGGTTTAACAACACGGCCAGGAATGTCCAAAGGGTGGTCCCGCTGTTCACCGTCTCAGCGGTAAGATGTGCATCCAGGCTTTACAGACTTTCTTTTGGCGTTGCATTAGTGGTGACAGGACTACAGGCTTACCTCATGAGACCTTCTGATCTGAAACCAAATATCTTACTACTCATTTCCTATTCAGACACCTGCTGTAAATACTTGTAATTGCTCTTGTCATTAAATGGTTTGAAGTGACATGTTTTTGAGTTTGTTTGTTTTTTTTTTTTTCACCAAACCAGCAGCTTGTAAAGGCAATACAGGTCTGTTTCATTAATGCCGTAAGATAAAATGTCTGATTTGTATCATTCCCTTTGTTATGGTGAGAAATGTCACTCTTTCTGCTCGTTCTGAGTGTGTGTTGAATATGTAATCTCTCTTTTAAGGTTAGTCTATCTATCCATCTTGATGTAATTACATGTAATCACACGGCAGTTCCTTCATCACCTCTATTACTCAATTGTGCTGCACTGACACATTTTTTGAGGGATTCTACATTGTCACATTACAAGTGCGATAATGAACTCCAAAAGGGTTTCCGAAATTATAATTGTACATGATTCCTGTTATATGAATTATCTGGGACTGTTCAGTGCAGATGTCAAATTGAGGAAAATTCAGACAGCTAAATCACATGAAAAGTATATTTAAAGTTTAGACCCTGACAAACTATATTGTTTACACTTTTTTCACACATAATAAAACAAACTAAAAACAGTATGTTTTATGTCCATACATTTATGTGTTTATATGTCTGTTAGTTTCTTATCTTTTTTTCTCACATTACAAAGTAACCTCAAACTAATATTTTATGTGCATATGTGCAGTGTTAATGAATTAATTTTTATTTGCAATCTGTGGCCAAACTGTTTTTAATGACCACTAAAACGTGTGTATTTAAATGCTGATCCCGGTAAACAATATTTTTTACTCTGTGCTAGTTGTATATCTTTCCCTCACATAACAAAACAATTTCAGTTGCGTGTATTAAATGTTAATTTATTTACTCTACAGTATGTGCGTTCTGTGGTCAAAGAATTGTTTTAATCTACACTAAACAATAGGTGTATTTAAATGCTGAGCTTTGCAAGCAATATATTTCCAAACAATAAACCATTATTTCTTTTGCATGTATTTATTTAATATGCATTTGATTTATTTTAAACTCATTTATTTAGTAATTTAGTGTAGCTGTCTAATAAGGGGGATAATGTACAGTCAGATGGACCTCTGACTGTACATGTTCCCTTTCATAGTAAATGGATATTATCTCCTTTTGTGATCATCTTGCATATCCCACATTGCTCTGATTTAGACTGTCACTATCAACTTTTTTGATGTGTTAGTCATGAGGTCGGTCTGTCTCCTCCTTTAACGTCACATAACATGAGCTCACCCGTAACCAGACAGCCCTTAATAACCGTGCTGCCTCTTTCCAGCTCTAACCTGCTATATCTCGCCCTCCCTCAGAGGTGGCTACAATCTACCCTCAAGACCCGGCCCTTCCCATCGGCTCCAGCCTGACAGCCACATGCTCAGTGAATCCAGACCACGGAGTTCATGCAGGCTCGCTCTACTGGACGCTGAACGGAAAGCGTCTTCCCAGCAGCACCTACAGCATTCTGAGCCCCACCGTTCTCAGCATCACCCTCCCACGGCTCTCCGGGTCCCGCCAGCGCTCTGGAGACAACCTTGTGTGCCATAACAGCGGGGGTCATGTGCTGGCCGGCTCCTGCATCTATGTTGGCAGTGAGTCTGTCTACCATATTGTTCGTATTTACTCTAGGCTCCTGTACAACTACAGAGTGTATTTAATTGGTGAATGTGAACGCAGTCCAACTTAAATACAATTCAGTGGATTTTGTGGGCAAGCCTGGAGCCTTGGGGAATATGGGTCAGACGTGGAAGTATTAGACAGTCTTTATGATTTGACCCCCTGCCACTGAGCCGCAGTTGTTGCAGTATTTAATGTTTTCTGCCCGTCCGCCAATGAACTCGAGAGTTGTTTAAGCCCCTTAAGATAGCTATCTGTTCCACTGTTATGCTTTTAGCACCTGTGTGGTCCATTATAGGCGCTTTCCTCGACTGACGCGTATGACAGAACAAATGTACAGCATTTGTCAAGTTACATGGAATGGTGGCAGTATGGAAAATTACAAACGCAGACACACACACACACAAGAGCGTGACAAAGTCAAGGAAGCGAGTGTCTGTCTGGTCATTTGGAAAAAAGATTGAAAGCCAGAAATGTAGAGATGTGGTTATGAAAAGTGTGTGTGTGTGTGTGTGTGAAGTGCTGTGTTGACTCAAGCTCTCTATGTCTCTGAGGTCTCCGCTGTAAGGTTTGGTTCATATAATCACAGTCTTACACTTAGACGCAGTGTCTTTTGTTCTCAGCTGAATGGAATCTTGGCCCTATTCCTGAACTTAAATGAGGATGACAGCTGAAGACACTCATCCATTATTGAAAATATTTAGAGTCAACACAAAGTCAGAATTGCCCCTATTTACTTTCTTAATACATGTTCTTCGTCTTATTGTGAATAATTCATCTGTACACATTATTTCATAAATTGTAGCATTTTTAATATTTTTCTTTTCTTTTAAAATCACTACTTTTTAAGCTCAAAAATACACAATAATTTGTAAAATACAGTAATATTGTAAAATATTTGTATATATGGGAAAAAAAGTATTCAAAAGTACTCATATCAAATGATCATTCAGGAATAATTTATTTCAAAATTCTGATTTGGTACTCGAGACACTTTATATTATTTGAAAATATAAAAGGTTGAAATATAGCTGCATAAACATTTAATCATTAGTTTGAATGTAAAAAAAAACTGTCATTTTGAATCAGTTTAATGTATTATTGCTTGTATCATTTACTATTATTATTATAATTCATTATTACTATTAATAGAATTGCTTATGAATAATTATACTATAGAATATAATATATAGAACATATCACGTATAGAATCTCTCTCTCTCTCTCTCTCTCTCTATATATATATATATATATATATAATTTTAAAATTTGTACTTTCAGTTTAATCAATTCAAGTCTCTTCTTTCATTTTTGTAATTTTTATTTTTGTAATTAATACACTATTTCATGTTGATTTCAAACCAAGCAACTATTTTGGACAGATTATTTGTACTAACTCAGCATTTCTAAATGTGCCTTTCATGTGATGTGTTATAAGTTTGCATTTTGTACTAATTCACTTTGACAAGTAAGTGAAAACTCACTGTCCTGTTTTTTAGTGCCTCCTGAGAAACCTGTGAATCTTACCTGCTGGTCCAGGAACACTAAAGACCTCACCTGTAGATGGGCCCCTGGGGGCCAGGGGGAAACCTTCATCAAGACAAAATACACACTCAAATATAAGCTCAGGTCAGTGCCACAGGTCATTCACACTCATGTTAACGCCTCTTCCCAAATTCACACCTTATCTTGTTTGTATATGTCAAGTCCTTACATGCCCATTCACTGGAGGACAGTAGAAGGATGTTTAAATCAGCCATCTGTGGTAATCCCTCTTGATGGGCAGACGCAATACAAAAAATCCTATAAAACTATTTACTTCTAAAATACTTCAAATTAGTCTAAATATTTTCAGTATTGTCTTTGACATTTTATTTGTTATTTATATATTTATTTATATATTCTTTTTTCATGAATAATTAGCTTTTATGCCCAGTGAGCAGATGGAATGCAAATTCCACACAGCAATATTCAGATCCTCATTCCCAAACCAGGAGCAATACATTTTAATTAAGGAAGCATTCCCACCTTTGTTGACTCTATAGCTTATCCATTGCCTCTATAATTCAAAAGCCTCCATATGGAGAACCTGCAGGCGTATTACTACAAACATTATTGTTACACATCAGAAAATAAACCTTGTTTGCGCACCTGTAGGTGGTACGGACGAGAAAAGGAGTGTGAGGACTATAGTACCGGAGATCCATATGCATGCTACATCCCCCGCGACCTCGCCCTCTTCACACCCTATGAGATATGGGTGGAGGCCTCCAACCAACTAGGAACCGCAACATCTGACGTCATCTACTTGGATATCTTAGACGTGGGTGAGTGTGCTTGACCTTTGACCCTTTTTTTAGGCACAAGCCCCAGGTGTTCTCCTCATGGAGGACCATGTGCAACATGAGAGCGCCACTCCTTGTAAAAACTGGGTGGAGGCGTGACGAATTGCAAGCGGTCCGTCGCAGCCTCATCAGTATCCCTTTGCCTCATACAGTATCTACCCACCTACTCGTGCATACCTGCAAAGCTTTGCAGCCCCCTCCTTTACAGAGTGGAATTTTTATGAAGTTTCTCGCTAATCCCAGTACCGTGACCTGCCTGGGGCTACTGTTTAGCATTGGGACTGGAATAGGGTGAAGTCTGTTTTGTTGAATCCTTAAGATCTTATGTGCTTTGAGTGCAGGCCAAGCTTGCCCGTAATCTCTTCAAACAGACATTTTAAACAACAAACATCTTCATAAAAATGGAATTAGTATTGTTAGGACTTAAGTCGGGGGGCATTTTGTCTTGGCAAGACATTAGAAAGTGTTTGAAATTGAATTCAAATAGCCTGAACACTAACCGAAGCCCCCCATCCTCAAAAAGGAGATGAGAAAGGTTATAAACTTTTATATCCTGGAAGTGTAAATCAGTGTAACTGCACCTGAAGGGGGAGGCAGGGTGATTCTGAATTGAAAAAGCATACGAGGAAGGTGGGTGCTCCTCGAAACATGCCATAGTTATGACACAGACACCACACCTAGTGCCTCCGCCTCCTTAGCAACAGAGACAATGCTCATCTATGTTGCCAGTTAATTAAACAACAGGTTTGAGATCCAAGAAGACTACAATTACTTGGAATTTCAAGCACTATCAGCACTATATCATTTTAGAGCAACCTGAGCAAAATCCAGGCAAAGCGGAAAAATGCGGAGCGGTTAGTCAGAAGCAGCATATATTTCATCTCAGTTGAATCATAAGATCAAAAGTCTCTAGTCTCGGCTTGCAGACCGCACAAAGTTTGTTCACTGATCAGCTGGTGCATATTTCACTCAAAAAATGGCAAAAGCATGTGATTGGCTAGTTTTACAAAAATATAATTATAGTATATAAGCCACACAGGTTTTTCGTAATAACAAACTTGAGAGAATACCCTATTTTTGTGATGAAGTAATCACTAGACAAAAAAGTGAGTGAATGAGTTTGTAGTGAGTGAATTAGAAACATTTTTATTCTATGTATTGTACAAAGATGATAGGTAGATAGATTTTAAAGGGTTATTAAAGGATATAGTGCATTTACATTATTTATAATGTACATTGTAATATTTTTTATCTTGTTGTATATAATTATAACCTATTTTAAAATTCATAGTGTAACAATGAATAGAAAATTATGTATTATGATGTATTAACTGTGGTTAAATTTATTCATGAGATTGTACAATGCATTATAAGGTGCATTAAGAAATTATGAATTTGAATTTATTAATTATGAAATATTTGGTAACACTTTAAACCTTCATGTATAATGCAGTAGTTATACAATATCTATATAAACGACTTATAGTCCATTATACATGAGGGTACTTATATATATATATATATATATATATAATGTCCATACTAACTTCATGTATAATTATAAACTACTTACAATGCATTATGCATTAAGGTTTATAATGAATAGATTTTTAATAAGATTTCATAATTAATAAATAGACAGTTGTGGGTGGAAAAATCTTAATTTTTTTATGCATCTTATAATTGTACAATCTCATGAATAACTGTAACCACAGTTAATACATTTGATCATTTTTCATAATATATTAATGCCATAATGTTTCATAATTAATAAATTAACAATTGTGGACCAGGGTGGAAAAATCTTACATTTCTTCATTTGAATTGCAGATCAATAAATACCTTTCCCAGTCATTCCAGTTCAAACTCCAGTTGACAAATCAGGGCTTGTCATGGATTTTAAATCTGTATGAAAATTTGTTCAAATAGTAAGATGCAGAATTTGAATGTAAAGAAATGCTCCTTTTCTGTGTCATTCTGATTCAAATTCCAGTTGAAGATTTCAAGAATCAGTTACAATGAGGTCTTTTGTTGCAGCGTCTACAACCTTGTCACATGTTGTTTGTGTCGTTTCCTCTCAGTGACGACAGACCCGCCAAGTGATGTGGCCGTGAGCCGAGTGGGCGACCTGGAAGACCAGCTGACTGTGCGCTGGGGGACACCGCCTGCACTAAAAGACTTCCTCTTTCAGGCCAAATACCAGATCAGATACAGACTGGAGGAGAGCAGCGACTGGAAGGTACGGCAGCTCTCACGTCATCAGCTCTCTGCCCATTATCCTGATTACCATCACCATCATCCCACTTCCACACCCACTTGTTTTTGTAACGCGAACTATGTCTGCATGCGAGTTAGTGTCAGTATCCGATTTTTAAAGCATTTGCAGAGTGGCGCGATGATTAATTAGAGCGGTTCAAAAGATAACAGCCATGTTTCAGTAGAATTTGGGGTGTTTGTATTACTTGTCCGAAACGTCATTTCCAGCTGCAGCAGAACAGCACATGGTTTCCAGTCCTCTGGCCACGGAAGAGTCCGGCTAAACTTTAGGACTTCAAATAAACTTAAGCTTTCGCTGTCCCCATTTTGCTCATATGGATCCAATCAGCTGGCAGGTTTCCTTCTGAAGCTGGGCAGAGTTGGGTTACATAATTTTTCCCCCCTTACCCATCATTGCGCTGTCAGATGCACAGTCCTACATAGTTAACAAAGTCAAAATATGACAGTGACCATCAAAAGCACATCACAGAAGACGGTCTATTGTTTTCAAAACGCGTTTAGAGAGCTGTATTATCACACGAGCCGTTCTCAACTCCACAGATTGCTTACACAGCCTGTGCGAAGGGAAATAATTACCCAGCATGCCTGTTACACAGCAACCTGATGATGTTAACATTCTGCCACTCATCACGTTCCAATAGTAATGATGGTCCTCGGATTACGGAGCCGTGCATTTTAACCGTGTTTGTAGTTCTTGAAATGTGAGTCTGGAAATGGACTGGAAAGGGACTGATTTGGGGGGTAACGGGATTGTAAATAATTACAGGGGGCCCAGGCTGTTTCAACATTCCTGCATTCGAATCCTATATATACCTCTGCTTTAATGCACAGGAAGGCGGAAGCACTGAGGCTGGCATGACACTGTCTGCATGCTGTCTGTGCCCGTGCAGTTACTCAATCTGTAATAAGCAATAGATAACAGATTTTCTCTCAGGGTAGTGTTGGTGCTCGTCGTGTATATGTAGAGCCAGAAGGCAGGCCAATTATTTATGTGTGTGTCCCTGTTATTTACCTCCTGTCTTTGTCACTGATATATGTTGTATATCCCCTAGAAGCACAAAAGGGGGAAATTTCTTTGTTCTACGTCTTTGTAGATGAGCTTGTGGGAACTTGCTTAAGGATTTTGAAAGTGAATGGTTTTTTTTTTTCTTCTTATAGAGAACATTAAATATGCCCGGTAGGGTAACGGTGTGTGTGTGTGGTATGTGGCCGCTGTAGTTGTTTGATGTAACAGACTGTTTTGGGTGTCTTTCTCTGCAGGTGGTGGATGATGTTGGGAACCAGACTTCCTGCAGGCTCGCAGGGTTGCGGCCAGGCACGGTGTATTTCGTGCAGGTGCGCTGTAATCCGGTTGGGATTCTGGGATCTAGGAAAGCAGGCATTTGGAGTGACTGGAGTCATCCAACTGCAGCCTCAACACCACACAGTGGTAAGAGAAATGGCATTAAAGAGATTCTTGCAAAAGGTTTACTTTTGGAAGTTTACTATGCTAATACCATGTTTTGTTTTAGACATGAACTCTAAAAATAACACATTCCAAATTAGATTTTTATTGATTGGTATGAAGCCAGATCCATATTCAAAGCCATTGTAAAATGCAGAAAAATTATAACATATTCTGTATGAACACACACACACACACACACATATATATATATATATAAATTATGTTTTACAAAAAACAAAATTTTTTAGCTTTGTGAAAACAATGTTAATATAATATAACTAATACTTTCAGAAAAAACCCTGTTACATTTTATTGGAAGATCCATTCATGCAGATTATGAAAGTATAATTATTTAAAACATGGACTGATCGAAATCATAGCCTAGCAGTCTCGTAGTGCAGAGGGCCTCATGTGGGAAACATGAGTTGGATTCCAGCTTACTTTATACACAAATCCCTCTCCCAATTATTTCTGGTCTTTTTTTAATGTTTGTATTATTAATAATGACAGAAAGGCCAAAAGCAACATCAAAAATAAATAAATATAACCAGCGACACTAGTTAAGTGGTAGCAGCAATACTCAGATTGAGATGTTGCCTTCTCTGTCCTTCATCATATTTTCACATTTTGAACGTGTCGTGCAGTCCATCCTATAATCAGATACATATTTCCAAGACGATGCTCAGTCCAGCAGACACCAACTAGCAGATGCAACGCATTACTTTAGTCATACATCTCCTCATTTTGTGGCTTGCCAGAGAGCCACGGGGGAGTGTTGGAGATATTTTTTCAGAGGATTGTTTCTGAAGATTAACAGATTAACTCCTCTGCACATTAACTCTTCTGGAGCGGCCCACATCTGGAGCTCAGAAACCTGATGTTTATTTAAAATGGAAAAGGATTTATTTTTATCCCAACTTGTGTGGTTGGCTGTGTAAACTGCGGCCTGTATCTGTGATAAACTCGATGCGTGTACGATAGGCGCTTGTCTCCCCTGGATGGACACGTGTTGATTTGTGTCTTTCGCCCTTAGAGCGGCTGCTGACAGGGTCATGTGACTCGAAGGTGGGGCAGCAGAACTCCACGTTGCGGCGGGATTTGAAGCAGTTCTTTGGCTGGGTGCGCAAACACGCCTACGGTTGCAGCGGTATGAGTATCAAACTTTATGATCAGTGGCGGGTCTGGCTGCAGAAATCTCACAAAACCCGCAACCAGGTAGGTAAGGAGCTTTTTTATTCACGTTCTACTTGTTTTTGAACCCACACCCAATTAATCTCCATTTAGGTGTCTGGTTTTCTTCAACTTGAGTTTCTTCAACTGTTATGCCAGGAATATTTGCTCTCATAACACTGTGAGGCTGGATCCAAGCCCTTGAGTTATTGGAGTTGCCCGGGTTAATTGAATTAAAGTTCTTCTGGTGTTATTGTACTGAGTTTCCTGTGTTTTGCTCGGTAACCACAGAAGTAAATAACATGAGGCGACTCATGTGATTTCAGGTAACTTTTCATAAACCGTCGTAGTAAATTTAAATAAACTGGAAGAATGCAGTTCTGCACACCGAGTATCATTCAACGTATGTCAGATTCCGCAGTAATCTTGTTTTGGGAAATGACAGGGATTGTCCTTCACTCCAGATAATATTCAGCTTCTTTGATGTGTCCCTAGTGTTTTGTGGTCTGTGTTTTAAATGAAAAAAATGCTTGTCAGCATCTGGAAAGTTCTGACTTCATATTAGATGATCCACCGGTACGTCATGACAACACCAACATGAGAGAAACCCGTAGCAATTACACTAAGAAAATGTTCAGTCTAAACCGCACATGTCACTCAGGAACACAAATTCAGTCATAGGGTCAGTTTTTTGAAGTTGAGTTTTATACATCATCTGAAAGCTAAATAAATAAGCTTTGGATTGATGTATGGTTTGTTAGAATAGGACAACTGTTTGAAAATCTGGAATCTGAGGTTGCAAAAAAATCTAAATATTGAGGAAAAAGTTTATAGCAATGCATTCTACTGATCAAAAACTACGTTTTGATAAATGTACGGTAGGAAATTTACAAAATATCTTCCTGGAACAGGATCTTTACTTAAAAGGTTCACCCAATAATGTTCCAAACCCATAAGTCCTTCGTTGGTATCAGAGAGCCATCTGTCCCTCCATAGACAGCAGCACAACTGAAATGATCCCAGATCCAAATAAGTTAAAGCTTGTGTATACGGTGTGTTGAGCATGGCGGAAGACGTAAGTCACAGGAGAAGAGTAAATTATGTTATTTTTTTGTTTTATTTGCACAAAAAAGTATTCTCATTGCATCGCAAAAGTGAGGTTGAGCCACTGATGTCACATGGACTGTTTTACCTATGCTTTTGCTACGTTTCTGGATCTGGGATAATTTCAGTTGTATGGCTGTCTATGGAGGGACAGATGACTCTCTGATATCATCAAAAATATCTTAATTTGAGTTCTGAAGATGATCGAAGGTCTTATAGGTTTGGAACGACATGAGGGTGAGTAATTAAAGACAAAATGTTCATTTTTGGGTGAACTAACCCTTTAATGAATTTTAGCATCATTTTGACCAATACAATGTATTTTTGGCTATTGCTACAAATATACCAAAGCTACTTACTACTGGTTTTGTGGTCCAAGGTCACAAATATGCTTTTTAACTCCAATTTTTTGCCATCGCTATCCGTGCCGAAACCGTGATCTCAGACTGTTTTTGAATGGCTATTTGAAGCCTTTCATGTTCTGTGGGCGTTTATCTGATTACTGTAATATTGTCTGCTTTCAGGTTCTTCAAGGAGATAAATCATAGCACGTCGCTCCTGGCAGGCAGAACATTTAACAACAACAGCACACTGTGGAAGAATTCACATTTTCCAGACTGCTGCTTGGCTCGGTGCAAGAAACTTAAAGTACAGCTGGACTCAAAACGGGATGTTCAAACAACAAAAGGTGATGGGCATGTGGTCTCTGGGACACAGATTCAATTGTGCAGTTCTCTAAAATGCCTTATTATACAGGATAACAAACTGTCTTTGATAATAGCCATGGAGAATCACGTGGACTACATCCTTGCAATCCGTTATCCGTGGAGACAAGTTCTTGATCGTGTCGGGGAGCAATTAATTAAATGTCATGATTTGCACATTTACTGATGACTATGCACGAGCCATGCTTAGCCGACGTGACACATGGTCTATATTGCTAACTTTAGCTGACCTGTATGTTAAAGAGGTTCCTCATGGACAAATGGAAAACGTCTGAACATTTTTTCAGCCAGCGTTTTGTGTAACTTCAAGACAACTGGAATAATATTAAGACCATCCAGTTATACCAAAGGTACCTTTCATGAATGTTTGAGTGTCTTCAGCAGTTTACCTAAAAATCTCACAGGTATACCTCACAGAACATCTTGCCACTTTTTAGTTTTCTGTTTCTTTGAGTAACCACTACATGCCGTATGATGCAATGCAATGCTGAACATATCAATACATTGAAATAAGCCTCTCACTGCAGTCGTAACGGAGGACCTACAGACATTCAGTATATTCCGGATCAAAAACTACCGCAAAGTCAACATGTTGGAGCCCCAGAGAGGACTCAGAAAATGGCCTTTTAATGAATGGAGAGGAAGATTTGGCCAACTAATGTTTCTCATGTTTATATATGTGTTGCGTGTTTGTAGCATTGAACTGTTTGAAAATAATTTTATGTATTGAGACATTTTACTGCTTTTATTTTTGTACTGAATTGTATTCGCATATTTAAATTTAAAGTTATGTTTTGACTCTTAAGTTATGTGTAGGTAGATTATATTATTATTGACTGAACTGTTAAACCCTAATATTGTTCATAAAATCCTTCTTTAAGATAAAACACAAACTTAGTTCTTTTTGACCCAAAAAAGCACTCTGAATCTGGGTTTTTGCCTTGTAAAATAAATTTCTAGCATTTTTAACGCAGGATGAATCTACTTGTTTTCAGAGAATATACTTTTTTAAACCACATTAGAATTTGAGTTCTTGTTTTAAACTTTCAAAATCAATATATTTTGTTGTATGTACAAATAAAACAATTATGATTAGGATTTTTAAAGTAATTTAATATCTAGTCCTGGGCAATGATTAATCACGAATGACTGCATTCAAATTAAAAGTGTACGTAATATGTATGTGTGTACTGTGTATATTTATTATGTATATATAAGTACACACACATGCATGTATATATTTAAGAAAAATATATTTATAAAATATATGTGTATATTATAAATTCTATCAATATAAATATATACATTTAAATATTTGCAAAGTATATACTGTATATGTGTGTTTATATATACATTATAAATATACTATATATATATAAAATAATTTATAGGATCTGTATATTCTTTGAAAAAAAAGTCCATTGCTATTTTATAAGAGTTATTTATCTTCAGTTACTTCTGAAAACAAGAAAACTACTGATTTTTACCTTTTTTTTCATTGTTTGTATTTTCTGACTTTTTACACGACATGAAGAGCAGTACAAGAAAACAATTACAAACGGATACAGAAATAGCCAAAAAAACAACAAAAACACACACACACACACACAATTGAACAAAGCAGAAGTGTTTTGCCAGAGCATGATCCTCTTCAGGGGAAAAGATTAATGTGTGTATGAGCAGTTGTCTGGTTAAATTAGTGCTCTTACACTGGCCTCTTCCACGGTCAGTATTTCACTTTTCCCTAAGTGACACCCACAAAGAGTAAAAAATAAAACGCTTTAGGCCACTGGGTTTAGAGTCCTTAACATTTTAGCCCTGTGATTTCAAAACACGTGACTTAAAATAAAATACAGCCTATGCTCTCTTCTAAGGGTTGTAACAATGACCCGTACTGTAACTGTAATCCCTGTACTGCTTATTGTTTCACAAATAAGTGTTTGTAAAGTGAGTCCTCAGGCACTTTCATGCTACAGAGATCAATAATATGCTCGATATCAAGTTGCAGATTAACATTGCCTGCTTTTATTTAAAGTTCTCAAGGTATCCTTGTTGATTATGAGTTAATGTACCAGTTATATGAAAACCAGGTGATGGATATATATAGGCAAATTTAGATTGCTTAAGCTTTTTCAACTCCAGCGTAACTTGACCTGCACCTCCGTATAGTCCCCTCTGGCTGCATGCCAGAGGTCATCTGTAGTGTTACCTGCTTCTACACAAGTTACCCAGTCCGGAGATAGAGCAGGTTAATGTTTAATGTCCGCTTACTGGTCAGGGATAACGTCTCAGCTTTCACAAGACACACTTTCTTAGCATGCTAATTACATTTTGTACAGTATTGGGTCAGTTTAGAGCTGCCAAAGAGAAACAGATTGTTTTAAAGCAATGCATTGTTTGTTTAAAGTAGCTTCAGACTGTTAAATCAGAGTAATTCAGGTTACAGGGAAACTTGATACGGAACATCCTACTGTAAAACTATGCCACAGAAATGAGAGCAGCTTTCCAGAAGTTTCATTTGTTTTCATTACTAGTTGAAGGTGGCCATGGGAACAGTGAGACTAGATTATATCACAATGTAACATATGTGTACATAGGTACATTATATATACACAATACACCATATATATTAATATATATTACATTTTCCATTTCTTTTCCATGACTTCTTACATTTTATTGTTGTTATTATTAATATGTTTATTATTCACGTTTTTAATTTAACTAGGAAAATGGGGAAATATTCTTTACTTATTCCAATAACTTGTAGCGATTTAATATTCCCCCACATTCATACTTAAATACATTAATTAATGATTTTAATACATTTCATAATTTATATTATGAATGGCTCATGCACTCATAAATTACATTTGAAATGTAATTTTTACACACAAATATTTATTTAGAAAATAAATAACATTAAAAGGCCATTGGGAGGGAAACTATTTTATATAGCCTACTTTTAGCTAAAAAGTAAATAAAGATGAATGTGATAAAAAAAGAAATTATGATTATGAATAATTATATCACAAACTGATGACAGGAAGTACACAGTATCTCTCAGGATTTACATTTGAGGCAGCTAATATAATCGTGTTATATCGAAAGAATAAAGTGTTCCTACAATATAAACATTAGTCATTTCAGATAGTTGTCGGCTGTCTATTTCACATTATGTAATTAGTTCATTAGCTGCCGTTTACAGACAAGTTGCCAAGATGTAACTGTAGTTGTCCTTTGTAGCCGGTGATGGATGTTTGGAAATCTGTAATGCGTAAAGATATTGAGATGGACGTTCTTGTAGCTTGGACAAGGATAAGGTTTCTTGCGCTTGTAAGAGTCATTTATAATTCAGGCCTCAGTTGTATCTCTCCAGTGTGTCTAAACTGAAACTTCAACCTTTCTTGGACCTCCTTGAGCACTCCTGCTGCCGATTTTGCTGTAAGCTCTTTAAGCTCGCCAGAAAATATACGCGGCATGGGGGAAGTGTTGAGGCGGCGCCCCATCATTGCTGGCAGGGAAAGAGGTGAGTTTGTGACCGCTCATTTCAGTGGATTCATTTGTGCAAACGATTGTGTCGAAAGAATTATTCAGCAAAGCGAGGAGATCTGACGATTTATTTTAGCGCAGGGCTTTGTAAGTAGTTCAAACACACACTGCGTGCTCCTATTTGGCTCTCGAGACTGGATTGGCAGATTGATGAAAGAAACTGTCAGTTAGGTCTTTTATTGCAACACCTGCTTGCATCATTCTGAGAATATAACGTCTTTTGTCTTTACTTCTCTTGTTTTGGCCAAAGCTTTGAAAAGATTGTGTGATATTTAACTATGTAGCAAAATTCATACGATTTCAAATGAAAGTTTACAGCCAAGGTTCTCCTGGATTTTAGAAATGTGCACAGCATGTGTGACCTTTTATGTCTCACATGAATCACATTCCATAGTTTTATTTTAGATTTAATAAAAAAGGAAATGACTCTGAGGAACATAGTTAGCAGATGTATACCTTATACTGACTAAGAAGACTAATCAGCCTGAGCAGACATACTCATCTGTTATCAATTACAATCACTTGTTATTTTAGTATATGCTATTATAGTTTTAATAACATTTAGAATCTTCATGTATTAGTTTATACTTAGTTAGTTTATACTTTTGTTTATTATATTTTTGGATTTAGTCATTTTGTCACATGCTTTTTTTATTTTTTTTTAATTCATTTTTGTCTTGTTACAATGTAATTAATTTATTATTACTATTTAATTAATTCTTTTGCATTTCAGTTTTAGCTTTTTTATGCTTCAATATCTACTTGAAACTAATTTCAGTTAACATTTCTCATTTTTGCTTTCTCCAAGATTTTATTAAATCTCATATTAATATTTTATTTAAGTTTATTTCAATAAACAAAAAATGTTTTAATAGTTCTAGTTTTAGTTTATGTTTAGTTTAGTTTAGTTATTTAATAATAACCCTACCATACAGTATAAATGCTACCTTCGTTTTTCGTCAAATTGTTACATTTTGTCATAATTATTTTTTAAATACTTCTATTAAGTTTTAGTTTATTTTTATTACATTTTTAGTTTTTATTTATTTTCAGTAATTCAAAAGTTATTTCAGTTAGTTGGCAGTAATTTCATTAAGCTGCAAATGTAACCTTTTTCATTTTTGTTTAGTTTAAGTTTGTTTGTGTATTTTATATATATTTAAATTTATTGTTTTAGTTAATTGTAATAACCATAATTACATAACTTTTATCATTAATAATCTGTTTTTTGTGTATGATGCAACATGTCCTCCAAGGGAGTATAGGCTGTATGTATATGTGTGTTTAATTTATTTCATTTGAGTTTTAATTTTGATTTCTTAATTTTTAGTTAGGAATTTTAGTGCTTCAACTTTTCCTATTAAGTTTTTAATCTCATTTATATTTTATAGTTTTATTTCAATTAACAAAATTCCTTTTAATAGTTCTAGTTTTGGTTAATGATAATAATTCAGCTTATAAATAAAAACAGCATTTTTTACCCAATAATGTTGACCAATATTGTAGTAACAAATTATTTTCCGTTAATTACCCAACACAAATTCAGTAATAAATGCTAACAGGCTCTTCACTCTGTGTTTTTGTTTGTGTCCGCAGGACCCGGGCCAGGGCGGTATGCTCTTCCTCCCACTATCGGTTACATCAACCATGATTACACCAAACCCAGCAGCCCGGCCTATTCCTTCCACAGCCGCATGAGCAGCAACAGTGAGCGACACCACATGAAATCAAACACTTCTCACACTGACAGACGACATGATCCACTCAACTAATGATGGGTTTGATCATCTCAGAATGCTTTTAACAAACATGTTCATGGATATATATCAACATTGCACTCATATAAACTGATCATTTCATAGATTAATTAGTGTCTATTATGCAGTACTGAAATATTAGGTGGATTATCACACACACACACATACACACACTCTCAAACACTTACACGCCTAATTAGTGACATGTAACGCCTGCTTCCTCATGGAAGGAACTGAGAACACCCAGCCTGATCAAAGTATTCATACAAAAATCCTGCACATCTGGAGTTTATGTCACAAACAACAGCATGCAATATAATGATTAATGTTATTTCACTGGCATATTAAGCTAATAAAATCCACATGCTTGATTTTAATCCATATGTTTGATTTTAATTAACTTTAAACAGCATTTCTCTAGCTCAAACAGTAGAGCATGATACTAGCGACGACATGGTTGTCGTTAGATTTGACTGGAAGGAATGCATGAAAATATTCAGCACTTTTAGAAAAAACTATACAAAACATAAAAACAGGACGGTACCCTTTAAAAAGGTACACTTTTGTACCCTCAAAGCATGCATATTCATACATATCACTACCTAAATTTAGTACCATAATGTACTATAATGTTATGCACTAAACTAATGTACTTCTGCTGTTTTTCTCATAATGTTGCTTTTGAATAGTGGTGTCTGTGGATTCCAGTCCTGGACCGCAATATCACGTAGATGCAAAAATGACACGCTTTGGCAGAGACGGTACCCCGTCATACTCCATGCTGGGCAAAAAGAAGAAGACAGGTGGGTTTTCATCTGATCTGATGCTGGAGTTTCTACCTTTTTATTACACAGATCTATGAAGTCAAACTTCAATGGCATACACAACACATTTTCTCCATATATGGGAATTAATAAATGTTGTAAAGTCATACCTATTATGAGGCACGAGGCTGTTAATTCATGCTATATGCTTTTGTTGAAGCCAGCAGCCTGCATTATTTAAGTTTTTTTTTTGTTTAACAGCTGATTCCTTGCTGAGAAGCTGCATTTCCCACGATTCCTCAAAGAAACCTGAAACATGCCAAAAAAAAAAACATGAAGAGTGATAGATTTATCCATAGTTTTTTTTTTTTTGTCTTTTGGTATGCTGCATTGTGGGATTGTAGTTTGCTAAAAACTTTTTAAAAGTGGTCATTGTCTCACTCTATAAGAAAAACTGGGTTGGGCTTAAATGTTATCCATCTGGGATGAATATGTGTATCTATATAT
>JAUCMS010000044.1:16220700-16242286 GCA_032357445.1 Enteromius radiatus
ACTAGTGATTGTGCAGAACTTCATTGGCTGTTGGATCCATTTGATTTGAGTCAGGTGTTGTGAAGCAGGGTTGTATGGAAAACTTAGAGGACTGCCGCCCTCGAGGACCAGGGTTCCCCACCCCTGACTTAGAAGATCTAAAAGACACATTAAAAAGCCTGATAGATTAAATCTGTAAGAAACTGCTGAAAGAGTAAATTTTAATGTTTGTGGTTAATTCGTATTGACTGTTTAACAGTTCAAATATAGACATTGAGTTGTTTTATAAAATAATATTAAGTTACTTGTTTATATGAAGAAAGGTGGATGTGATATCAATTTATTGTGCCTGTTACTCTAGGAAGCCACTAGAGGGCAGTGTATACGTGGTGATGCGTGAAATAGGACAATAAACAAGAGACATGTCCTGCACAGAGAGTTTATTTCATTACAACACATGAACAAAACAAGGCTTTCATATCCTTAAAGGAGGCTTGGGTGACTAATTTGATCTAGTTGAATTTGTAGCATAATTAAATAGTTAAAAGAATGTTTTAGTGGCAGATCAAGGTATCCAGCATGATTCAGCACAACACGAGTGATCAGTCTAGACTGTGTTATTGCAGGTGGCTGATACAATTTGCAGTATTAATGTTAAATAACTTTTCTTGCTTCGTCTTTCCATATAAAATATATGATTTCTGTTCATAAGTGAATATGATATAGCACACTTACAAATATTGCTGATATACTTACATTGTTACATTTGGTACTACAATGACATTAGCCAGCCCTGTCAAATTATATTTAAAAAATGCAATTGCAGAAAGATTCTTATAGCTTTTTTCTTATGCAAAGAATTGGATAACTATGTTGTATTAAAAGTTTGAAGAAAAAGACAACGCAGACACTGTCAGTGATAGACATAGATATGGCTCAGTAGTATTTTAAAAGCAGGTTTTTTAAAAGTTTGAAATGTATGAATCAAAATATATGCTTTTTTATTTTACAATCAATCAACAAGAGTTTGCATATCATATATAGTTTGTAAGAGATTATATATGCAAAAATATATGTAATTTCTTCTCTCAAGCTGCCATGGTTTTGATATGTCAGGAATGGATAGATTGTCTAATTTGTTTGTTAATTAATATAATCATAACCATTTGAAAATGTGGTGGAATTATCCTACAAATTTGATTTAAAATACAATCTTAAAAAATACTGAGTGTAAAATGCTTCAAGATCAATCCAAATGTAAAATCTGATTTAAAATTAGATATTGTGTACTGTAATCTGGTCAGCGGAGACCACGCAGCCTTGAGCTGAATAATGTTTCAGTAGTTTCATCCATGCTGTGCTGCGGTTCAGTACCTCCTGATTGCCTAAAGCACAGAATTAATAAATATATTAATATCTTATAATAGGAAATTAGTAATGGTAGTAGTTAGTAGTCTATAATTCTCAAAACATTGTGATTTTAGGACATTGGTATATATATTTAGTTAAGAATATGTCATTTAATATCAAGATAAATGTAATATAGGGATTACCCAGAATGCATAGCCCATCCTGTGCTCTTGTGATGCCCACATTAATCTGGTTTTCATCACCCACAAAGCCAATATGTTTGGAGAGCCATTCTCTTGAAGGATGAAGTTCAATCTCATTGCTGGGGCAGGAGCGTACCATCGACAGAATCACATAGCGCCACTCACTACCTGCAATTACATCATCACAACACTCCTCATCATCACATCTGCTATAATGCAGGCTGAAGATAAATGTATACATTAAGAAAATGTTATGTTAAAGCCCAAACACAAGAGTTGTCAATAAAAAGTGTCACCTTGGCTCTTTGTTATGGTGGTAACTGTGATTGTCTTCATCTGGGGGTCAGTGGATTCTCTCAGTCTATCTCTGATCTGGGCCACCTGTGCATTGTATGGTGACAGAATGGCAATGTCCTCATGCCTCACATGGCCCACTGATACCAGCTGACCACAAATCTCCACCTGCGTAAGAACACATTCAAACAAGCCTGGGCTTTTAATATTGTATATTTGTGATATGTAAAACGAAAAGGAGTTAAAAAAAAAGAGAGATAGTTGGAAATGCATACTGTAGGTTTTATGCAGTTTTCTTTTTTCTGGCGTAAAGGGAGTATGTTTTTTGATAGTTTTCATATTTTATCTTTCACTTACAGCTTTATCAACCTCTGCCAAGTTAGCTTTGGAGTTCTCATTCCCACGTGCAGTTGAAACAACCAAACTGATCTCGTCATTTTGTATGTCTCCAAACAGAATATGTTTGCTGTGTCTCGTTCTCTCAGTTTCAATGTGCAGCAGACTGGGCCGTTCTTCCACTTCAGTTTTCAGCCTACCCAGATAGTAAGTCTCTGATGGGAATCTGCATATATCTTCATGCTGAAGAAAGAATACCACATAAAATATGTGTATGTAAGCGTGAATGTAAAACATTTATGTGTTTGTCTTGTACCATTCTGTACTGAGTGTCAAGCAGCAGCGCTCTATCCATGTAACGTTCAAACAGAGAGCGTGTCATGCCCAGTCTCCGCGCATGCTCATTCTTCACGATCGGACGCAACTGCTTGTGATCCCCCAACAGCACAACCTGCAAAACGAGTATATAAGATTGTGTGACATAGAACTGGAAACCTGTTTGGAAAAGTAAGGTGAGTGAAATCATTCATTTTTCATCTTTCATATGATTTTTGACTTGTTTGCTATGGATAGGTCAAGAGTCACTCTGACCTTCTCAGGTTTAAAGCTGACCAATGGGACAAGCGTCTGTGGCTCTGTTGCCATAGCACACTCATCGATGAGGATCTGTCGTGCACTGAGTGTCTTGGTGAGGTTTGGGGAGGCAGCAGCCGTGCAAGTGCATAGAATAATATCATGCGTTTCCAGTTCATACAAACGTGCAGAATTTAGCAGCTTCTTATATCTGGGGATACATACAAATTAAGCATCATGCAGACATGCATTTACATGTAATCACACACATGTAGACATACAGTACTGTTAGATGTGGATATGTGGTTTAATCGTGTCTAGAAAATGATGATGGTAGCTAAAAGTTTTATAGTTGTATTTGAGTTTCTAAAGAAGAAGCATTAATAAAACAGATTCTACTTACTCTTCTATGTCTGCTTCTGTCAGTGAAAGGGGGTTTTCAACAATTCTTTTATCAAAGGCAATTATTGCTTGAGAATGAGGGTTGTGACTCATTCGAATTCTGTGATGAAGTGTTATGTCCCTAGACAAAAGAATTTGAAGATTTTGAGTACACTTCAGATGAACTAATGACCACTGAGCACTTTAACATGCACACCGATATAGAAAGAAATGTGCAATAAAATCCGACTAGTGAGAGTTTGTTCTTTTGGTAAGCGCATTTCATGATAACACTTTCATTATAGATTCGTTAACTGACAGTACAATTATCAAATGTGATGTTAGGTGATCACAAAATGGCAATTTTCAGTTCATTGGTAGTACCTGAGCTCAGGTTTAGATCGCTCTTGGCGCAGTGATTTGTGTGATAACTGAAGGTTGCTGCCGGGGTAGGGATACTCCTGCATCTCCATCTGTCTGCTGTACACACGTAATTGCTTCAGCTTACCTCTAAACTTGAGCAGGTATTCTGTACACACAACACAAGCACATACATTTAGAAAATTTCTTCTTTAAATAAATTCTAGTTCTCAAGATGCTTGCTGTACCTGCAACTACATCCACAGACTTGTTTGAGGGTCCACAGTAAAGAATAACCTCTTTCTTGTCTTTCTCTTTCAGCTCCTTAAGCTTCCAAGTATTCTTAGAGTTCAGCTGTGTGAACCAGTACACTATGTATGCCCCTACAACAGTCTTTCCAGTTCCTATAAAGGATAAACAAAATGCTTTTTTCAGTTCCATTAAGAAACGTTTCTGTGACTGAGTCCATAAACTGTCTCTGTACAATTAAACTAAAAAACTCTATATACTCAGAATGTGTAACCTGGAGGTCCTTGAATGACAGTGAATTTGCTGTTCAGTGCTTGTTCCAAAGCTTCAAACTGGCTTTTATTCAGTCGAGGCAAACCTGCTGGTGGTTCCTCTCTCATGAGCACATATAAGTATACAGCTGGCCCAGAGCCTGTGTATTGATAGAATAAAAAGTGCTTTTAAAACCAAAGGACCAAAGTGTGTTCAATTAATCTCCAGTGTAAATATATCATTTCAAGTTCACATTGTGGTTCACTGTGGTGTTAAATGGAATTTAAAAAAAATAATAATAAAATTGCAAATATCAGATACATTAAGTAAGACACTAACATCCTACCCAGGGCCCATAGTAATATTTTATTTTACCACAAAGAGTTCTCCTAAATAGCAGTAAATGTTTTTAGCTAAGAGTTTTCTCTTAAAACCTATTCACAAAGAGAGATGTTTTAAAAGACTAGTTCATCATCTACAGTAATTCCAAACCTGTGTGAATTTCTTTGTTCGGCCAAACACAAATTTTGAGAGGTTTTTGTCAGAGGTGACCCAAAATAGCCTGGGAACTTTCTTCATAATATCTTCCTTTGTATTCGGCAGATCAAAGATATTCATATTAATGTTTGGAAGTACTCAAGGCTGAGTAAATAAAGATTTTTGGGTAAACTAGTCCTTTAAGCTAATATTAATTAACAGAGTAGAATAGTCATGGCTGATGGTAGGACATGCAAACAAAAATGAAAACCAAACTGGATCCAAGAACAGCTGTTACTTCTTTGTCCAATTTTTTTAATAATCAAATGAACATTTGGAGTTGGGATAACCTCCAAAACCAAAGGCGATACGGTTTTAAAAGCACATTAATGTCAAATGTAGCTAAAATATTTAGATTCTGAGGCAGATTGTCGGTAACAGCCATTTTAGGATATGTTAGTTGGTCTTAGTGACTTAGGATTCCTCTTCACTACTCCTAACGTTTCACAGATTTAGGAGCTATTTTTAGCGCTAAAACGCTTTGTGGAATATTCTTAGAGCAAAAACTGTAAAAGTCCTAAAGCTTGGACTAACGCCCATTATTTTTGAGATTTTGAAAATTGGCAAGTTGTGAGCTACGTTTGGCCTTAAGAAGTATTGTGAATGTGGGCCCTGGAAAATTATTAATAAATAAACAAAATCATACAAAAGATATAAAAAATTTACTGTTTTTTATGAAGTCAAAATGATGTTGAATATGCTGTATTTGCAAAAAAACTTACACACAAACTACTTGTGATGTTCAAAATCATAAACTACTCACAAAATAAATGCACAGCTAATGATAGGGCTGTAGTCTGGGTCTGTATTAGGCTATATGAATTTGATGTATTTGAACTGGTTTTGAACATAGCATGGCATTGCATAAGGATCTGTGCTGTGCATGCTCTCAGTTCATGCTTGTGCATACAGTATGTACTAGAGATCATCATATTTGCTGAGAGTTAAAGAATGTATTTGTTCAAATATGCAGCACCATTTTGACTGTTTAGTTTCTCAGAACCACATTTTGTATTTAAAAAATGTCCTTATCATTTAGCATATTATGAATTTAATGCATACTTTCTCTCAGAATCCGGTGTCTTAGTGCAATGTTCTTAACGAGGTCATTAGCTACTGGCAAATTATTCACTGCACTTTCCTTCCGTCTGGATGAATCAAGAAGAAAATGTAGACATGGTTGTAACTGGTTGTCATAACATTGCATTCCATTGTTGAAAATAAAAATATAAATGGATACATGAATATACAAAAAGTAATTAATGACATTTTGTGTAATGCAGTATCTTGTAAAGTTAAGGGTTTAGTTGTAGTGTATTGAAGACTCATAATATGGCTGTGGTGTAATGCATATGTCACATGCTTACATGTCTGGAATGAGCTTAGGGATCATCTCCACTGTGAATGTGTCATTCCTCTTGAATTTTGGAATTTTCATGGATGCACATTTTATGCTAAAGTTAATCATTTTGGACTTTACCACACTGTTATCTGGAGGATCCAAGCACTTGGTTGTCAAACCATGGGCCACCCAAGTAAAGTATGCTGGATCCAGCTTTGACTGATCTGCATGGTTCTGATTCATAACTCTCTTTCGGATACAGAGCAAACACTTGGACAGGTCAAATTCAATTGCCCATTTCTTGACATCTTCCACATTCAAAGAGAAAGTTCCAGAGAGTCTGGAATCCTCAAAGGATTGCACCCAAGTTAATGGCACATTCTCTATGACAACACAGTCGCTATCATCTACAGCAGTAGCAGCAGACTCCATTTCACAGAGAGGTTTCCATATCTGCACATATTCCTCTGCATCCTTATAGTAACCTTTGGGTGGGTGGTTTGCAAGTTTGGAAAAGCACCTAATAGGATTGTCAGTGTGTTCCACACAAATCTCAAAGCTCGAACTGATGCTAAATAACTGTACAATTGGCACCCAATAGCCCCTATCCTTTTCTGAGGTCAGCTGGACCTGCACAGTATCTCCAGGTTTCAAAGAGCGTGTGAAAGGAGTGTAATGATCCTCTTCAGACGTAAAAGTGTGAGCCGGATCCAATTGAGATATATCATGCTTTTCATTGTTCTCACTGCAATTTCTCACATCTGTTGCTAATATAAGGGATTTAGCCTCTTCCCACTGTTCTTCTCGTACTGCCTCAACAATGGCATGCCAGGTGCTTAGCTGTATCTCAGAACAGGACCTCAAGTTCTGTATTGATTTCTGGGACATGCTCGGTGAGTATATCCGTTTTTTCCAAGTCAGTGTCACCTGCTTTTGTGTTTTGTCGTCATATTTTGGTTGATCCTGAAGCTGTAAATTTCTGTACTTGACATTAAGCTTATCCGGGAAAGTTCCTTTGTTAAACGGGGATGACAATTCAAAATATTCACTGTCAGGTTGAACAATGGTAACAATTGCTACTTTGTATGTGCTTTGTTTTTGTAGACTGACGGCGAGATGAAGTGACTCTGCTTTGATTTCATACTCTTGTGCTCTCTTTTCACCTCTTTCACACTTGTTACATAACAGATCAATGTCTGCCTGGGAGTACTCAACAGGACGATCGCAGAGAACTGAATGTGTGAGTCTCTGAAGAACCACATCTATGTACCGGCGAAGAGGTGAGGATGCATAAGTATATGAATCCAGATGTAATGAATAGTGCCCAAGTGAAGCTTTTTCGCCGGAGAGAGAACGAATGAAGAAAGCTTTATTGACAATGGCATTTAACCGAACAGTCGCTGGAACTAAATGTGGATGAATGTCATCTGTAGAAATCAGATCAGCCATTCTGTAAAAGTCAGATTTCAAAGCCGCTGATTCAATCTTTTCCCACACAGGTGTCAGAATGATGAAACTGCCAGAGTAATGACCTTGATATGAATCCAGACGTGTTTCCAATGCATGGAGGCTCCCAAACTCCTCATTGTCTCTCTTCAGTCTCCTCACCAAATCAGGTGAAGCTGTCACTGGACAGCTAAATGAATTTGGAAAAGGAATTTCTTGATTGATCAGCTGATCACAAGCTCTTTTAAAGATCAGCTCCAGCTCCTCCATCATTAACCTGCACTTGCTGTCTTCAACTTGCCTCAATCTGTCCACATGTCCAGAGAGTATGTTTTTCTTGTGATCAAGTGCAAAACGATAAGCCACAAGGATGCAGCCTTTCAGAGAATTGCAGTTCATCTCATGTTCACCTGGCTGGTTGATGATGCTGTCAGTTTCACTGTAGGACAATGACGTACTTGACTTTATGCGGGAAAGCACCAACTTTTGCTCCACTAGTTTGAGTTTTGTCTTTTCGACTTTCAGAATTAAGGAGATTGCGCGACGATTTTTGCCTGGCCTCAAACTCCACATGTCTGACAGTGCGCTCAAGTTCTCAATATTATCCCCTGACACGTAGCTTAAAAAGTCTGCTTTATGAACTCCAATTTCAAAATGACATTCAGAGTCACTGACTGAGATGGCATCTCGTAGGTGGCAAGAGTTAACATCAGGGTTAGGATTATTGTTAGGGTGAACATCTCTAAACCCTGGAGAATTCACAGTGAAAGTGATTGTGTTATTCAGGTCCACTCGATGTCTGTCAATATGAAATGTCAGCTGTGAGGATAAAGGAATGATTTCCATATGCTGCTTATTGATCGGCTCTAATTGATCTGCCGAAGGAGGAGCCTGGCACCTCAGAGGAGTGCAGAATGTAGTGTCTGTGTGTTCTGTTAGAAATTTTGACACTTCATGGTTAAACATTATATTTAACTCTTCAACCATTAAATTTGCTTCTCTCTCCCCTGGTTCCCGGTGTTTATCAGGTCGGGCATAGTTCCAGTC
Source organism: Enteromius radiatus (assembly GCA_032357445.1). NCBI lineage: Eukaryota > Metazoa > Chordata > Actinopteri > Cypriniformes > Cyprinidae > Enteromius > Enteromius radiatus. Next base: position 16,229,050 of record JAUCMS010000044.1, read on the forward strand.
GTATTTAAGTCGTGCTTTGCGTTGGCTTCTGGAAAATTGGTAAGCCACCCTGACACAGTCCTCCAAAGTATCGAATCTCAGCTCACTGTCACATTGACTTATTATGTTCTCAGCCTCACTGTATGTCAGCTGCTTTTTAGATTTGACCATAGAGAGGTGAAAGGTTGTTTCCATGATAATGCCTGATTGCTTTTCCACTTTGACAATTAATGAAATGGCTTTACGATCTTTGCCTGGGAGAAGACTCCAACAGGTAGTGGAAAGATTTTTATCGAACATAAATGTAGGTTCTTTTCCAGGATTATAAAAAGTTTCTCCCATTTCTTTTGCAAATCTATCAAGTGAACTGTCCTTAGACACAAAACTAGCCACGTCTGCAACATGAACCCCTATTTCATAACAGCTTCCCAGATCATTAACACTAATGGCATCATCTAGATCTCTGGCTTTGGGTGGATCAACAGTGAAGGTTTGTAAACATGCGAAATCTCTTCTTTTCAAGTCATCAGTTCCATCTCTTTTCATCTCTTTAAATGCATCCTCTCGCATCAGAGGAGGAGACATTAGTTTGAACTCTGCTTTTAAAATCTCAAGTCCTTCCTCGAAAGATGTCCCAATCTGTCGAATACCTGTAACTCTGCCTAGTGGAAAGGAACAGTGTTCTTTCCAGCCCAAAATCTGAACAACAAAAACATAGTTTTGTTTTGTTTGTTCATCAAGAGGAAAGTGTCTAGTTACTGTCCAGTTGCCATTGTCATACTTCCATACAGGAATAAAATTGCGATTTTCTTTCCTAACCAAGATACGTATTTTGGTGGTGTTGCTGTTTAGAGGTATCATCATTCTTGGCAACAAGTTTTTGTCAGTGTTGTGCATTCGTTTGTGGTAATTTTCATTCTCTAAAATACAGAGAAACTCAGAGGATGTTGGTTGTCTGTTTGTGAAACCTAAAACTTTCCCAGTAAGAGAGCCTTCATCATCTTGTCCAGTCTCAACCACAACTTCATCACCAGGAAAGGACATGCCAATGTTCTTCCTCCCTTTAATATTAATCTGTTCTGATGGATTGTCATAGGGTACTACATATCCTGACTGAGGTCCCTCCATTACCAATTCTCCATGCCTGTAGATAGAAGGCTGCTTCCTGACCAGCTCCAATAGGTTTTCCTTTTCAGAGAAAGAGAATAAAGGCCTCCTTTGTTTGTTCTCTTCATCCGAGTCATGTACATCAGAATCATAGTCATCCATCTCTTTCAATATAGCATCAGTTTCAACCTGGAGAGGTACATCACTCTCAGATATTTCTCTCTTTTCTGTCTTCTGAAATTTCGAAATTTCCAATACTTCCTGTTGTAGGACATCTCTGGTCAGATTACCTGGATGAACACTACCCATGCTGATGCAATGTTCTATGTAGGACCTCCAGATTTTTGAGCACTTTCCAAAACAACAAAGAGCACCAGAATCTCCAACTACAATCACCAGTGATTGGGCTCTGGTCAAAGCAGTATTTAGTGCACGAATGTCATCCAAAAACTCTGGGCAGCTTGACTCTGATTGAAGAAGTCTGTCTCTTGTCTGAACTGTGGTTATGATGACGACCCTGAACTGTTTCCCTAAAGACACAGAATTTTACAGGTAGGTTGTATTTTAAAAAATAACAATTTATATTTTTTTTAAATTGAAATGAAATGCAAGATTGAGATTATTAATTGTTCCTAGATTAATCAAACATCTTTCCTCAACTCCAGCAGACAGTGATGTTTTGAACCCTACAGTACCTTGAATGTTTGCTAAATTTTGAACAGACACTCCATGAATTCCTTTCTCGCGGAGATGATTTTTGATGACGTCAAGCTGAAGAAAGAGTAAGAATGTATTGATGTAGCAGTATGTGATTGTAACTGAATTCAAGTCTTTTAGCAGAATTGTAAAATTACCTGCATTTCTCATGCGTGCTTAATATTAACAGCTGACATTTAATTATTGTTAATAGCGCATGCCACCATGCAGCACAAATACATTGTTATTAATAGGTTTTAAGTCATAAGGTCATAAGTTATTTACCATATGTCAGAGTAATAGATGCTTTGAATTGTACCTGTGATCCTTCACTAAGAACACAGATTTGCTTTGGCTCTTTATGACCCCATTCCACCGGCCAGTCAGTCAGTAGTCCACTCACAATATTGATCACACTGTTGACCTCAGCAACATTGAACCAGGACATGGAGGTGGAGTTCAAATGGCATTCTCCTCTGATATGGTGAAAGACCAGGGGGTGTAGCCTTGGGTGGGGAGGTATCTCTCCTTTAGCCTTGATCCCATCACTCACATAGAAGTGAGTGGATACAAAGTCCACTATTTCTGCAGTGGAGCGGTAGTTCTCATTAAAGATAACTCTGCTTTTCTTGGCAATATTGCTGCTCTCATCCTGGTAGTAGCGGAAGAGACGATACAGCAGTGTGTGTTCTGACCTCCTGTCATCAGTTACAGAGAAAAGTTTTGGTGCCATCTGCATGTGGTCTCCTGCTAAAACCACTCGAGTGTGTTTGCCTGCTAAGCCAAGAGCCATGAGCGCTTCACCCTCCAGCATCTGAGATGCCTCATCGATCAGGATATGACTGAAGAAACCTTCAGGAAGCTTCAGCTCACGGAAATGCCGTGCCATCGATGTGGTGGTTATAATGACACGGTGCGACTCTAGATCAAAGCGTGCAGGGCGAATGAAGGATTGTCTATCTGGAGAGCAAAGACAGTATTTCTGAGTGATTTCATCAGTTGCCTTGATGGAAGCTCCACCTTTGTTTGCCTTTATTCTGAGTATTTTGAGGTTTGGGTGTCCATTTGTAATGTATGGATGGAAGTGCTCTCTGACATACAAGTCTGCAGAACTGTAGGGAACAAAACTCAAAATTAGATTGCTTAAACATACTTTTTAGACAGAAGTAGTGCTGTGAAAAGAGTAATATATATATATATATATATATATATATAAATAGATGTAATATATAAACGTAACATATTTTCTTAAAGGAATAGTTCACCCAAAAATGAAAATTTGATGTTTATCTGCTTACCCCCAGGCCATACAAGATGTAGGGTGACTTTCTTCAGTAACTCAAACCGTTGCAGTCTGTTAGTCATATAATGGAATTCAATGGCAACCAAACGTTCCAAAGAAAAACATACACAGACGAAACCAAAATAAACCTTACGGCTCATGATGGTACATTTGTTGTATGCTTTTTTTTTACTTTCAGAGCTACTTTTGTTGTATGTTTTTCTCTCATAGCTTTGGAACGTTGCCATTGACTTGAATTATATGACTGACAAACTGCAACGGTTTGAAGATGCCTTGGGGGTAAGCAGATAAACATCAAATTTTCATTTTTGGGTTCCTTTAAATATATACATGCATGTGTGTTTTGCACAATAAATATACACATTACACGTAAATATATTATGTGAACAAAATCGTTTTGGATGCAATTAGTCGCAATTAATTGTTTGACAGTACTAGACCGAAGCTTTTATATTCACAGGACATTAGATCTATACATATTAACTGCTGCTTTCCCTTCATTCAAATAAAAAAAACTGATTATATTGCATTTTATGAACACATAAGTAACTTTTTTGTTTTATGCCATTCTTCTGAATAACCAATTCCGATTTGGTCAAATACTTTTGTTTTTCAGTTTCTTTCTTCTCAGGTAATTATGTAAAATGAACATAACTTACCTGTTAGTATATGTACAGATGAGCACTTTGTTTTGAGAGCGAAGGGCCAGCTGTTTGGCTGCTGAGGCGAGACAAAGCGTCTTCCCGGTGCCAAATGGCCCGTATATAAGCAAGGGAGGAGCCACTTTGTTGACCTCACACTTGCCAAGGATGAAGTTGAGGGCGATTTGTTGCTTGTTATTCAATTCAGACTGTTTGGTTATGTTTACAGGGACGCAACTGTTACTGAGGTCAGGCAGAACATTGTGCAAGTCTGGCAGGAGGTCAATAGCCTGGTGTATCTGACAGAATGACAGTCTATCGAACTGAAACTGAACCTCTATTTCACACCTGGTTTCATTCCTCAGCTGTAGCTCAGACACACACTGTGCAGACAGATAAAGACCGATGTGACCCTCTCCAGCAGCCTGTTTGAGCACCAATGCCTCATATACATGGTTTCTGTGATCTACTGACACACTGGCCTTTGCAGGTATGCAATTCACAAAAGCCATCTGCACCCCCCGCTTAAGCATGAGCCCTTCAGGAGAATCTGGTGTGAGCAAGCAGGACACCTTCAGAATGGCAAAAAGCTTCCCTGCAGCAGAGTAAAACTGTGATATCCCATCACTCAGCTGGTTAGAGAGAGACACACTGCCGCAAACATTTAATCTACAAGTGTGGAAAAAGAAAAAAAAACAGAATTAATCATTTATATAATACATATGTGGTGTAAATATATTAAAAAAAGAATAAATGTGCATGCACCATTAAAATATGTTCAAAAGTGCAGCTGCTGAGACATATCAAAGTCAAAGCTGATCCATTCATCTACCTCTTCATTTAGCAATCTATTTATCGTTCTATACTTCACCACCTTAGCTATACATACTGTAACAACGGCCCTGCCCATGTTTTAACCATTCGTGCAAACAGCAATTAACCTGTTAGAAAAGAATGCCTTTCATCTTTACATTGAGTTTGCTTTCAGTTACTTTCATTTCTAGTTTAGTGATTATACCTGATTGAAGCATTATCAAACTCAAGAGGCCATTAAATGATGTGATATCATGGAATGCCTCTTGTCCCCGAATGAGTTCAAATTCCAGCAGTAGAGGCATGTGATGAGTAATAAGTAACATTGCAATACACTATTTTAGATGTGGACATTCTATTAAAGAAGTATCATTTGTTTAGGCATAATAAAACAAAATTGCCATGTGACCCACACTAAGTAGTCTGTACCTCATCAGTATGCAAATGAAATTAAAACCACAGGAACAAACAAGAACTTATCTGCTAGGGAAAATATGTCTATGGGTGTGGCTGACAGTGTGACATTAGATAGATTATGCTCCCTTAATGATGATGTGGCCATATAGATATCAACAAAAGGTTCTTAGACTTAGATTAGCATGTAGTACTATTTACAGTTACACATTGTAGCCTCAGTTACCACAAGGATATAACCTCTCTTGACACTAAAGAACCAGTCAGCATCATTTCCTGTATCAACAGCATGACATGTCCAGTATCGTGTGGTGAATTCATATATGATTGTCTACCAATGGTATGCTACATTTTATTTTTTCCAACATTGCAGCACTTCAGTATGACAAGCTCGTAATCACGACTTCATAAGTAGGAAATGGGACATTTTCAGTAGCACTTCAAGGCAGCACTACTCCTACATTGAAAAAAAAGGTGGATAAGCAGGATTTGTTTTCTAGAACAGTAAACCCTGTAGCTTATTCTAAACATTTATTTAGTTTCAGTCTCAATTTTCGGTTGCCTAAACCAGGGGTGTCCAACTTTCAGATGTGGCCCTTTCTAGGAACTGAGTTAGACTTTAGTTCCAACTCTGCTCCAACTCACATTCAGTACCATGTAGTTTTCAAATAAACCTGAAGGACATGATTAGTTGGATCAGATAAGTTTAATTAGGGTTGAATGTAAGGCCCCGTTTACACGAAGGGAAGATCCAGATATTTCCCTGCGGTTTGGCCTCTCATTTACACGAAAAGCCTGTTTTTATCACAGAAACCGATTATATCTAAATATAATTTTTTTGCACAATGACACGGTTTTGTGTTGCCGTGTCAACTGGGAGAAACGGGTATTAGGTTCTCAAACGTCACATTATGCGCCAGAAAATGCTTAACGTCATGTGAGTGCCCTATTTAGTTTGTTTGGCTATGGATTCTGAGGATTTTGATTGGCTTGCATGGCTTTATTCTTTTCCCTATACTGCCGCCCATAGGTTTGGCATAGTTATTATGGCGCTCGACGGCGAATTTATGCGGGTTGATATAAATGACAGATTTTGATATAAAGTTTTTTGAAAACGATGTTGTGTGCACAATGTTATCATTGAAAACGGAGGGGAGGAAATATTTGTTTCTCTAAATACCCGGCTATGTGTAAATGTGGCCTAAGGCTGTGGCCCTCCAGGAATTGAGTTAAACACCTGTGGCCTTAACCAAGGAAGCCCAGTCGTGTTCCTGGAGATCTACTTACCTGCAGACTTCAGTTTCAGCCCTGCCCCAACACACCTGTTTGTAATTATCAAGTTCTCCTGAAGATTTAAATACCTGGTTCAGGTGTGTTTGATCAGGATTGGAGCTAAACTTTGCAAGAAGGTATATCTCAAGAAAAAAGAATTGGGCACCCTGGCCTTAACAATGCTGGAACAAATACTAACCCATAACCCAGAGGTGTTTCATATTTCTTCAAGTTATTTGTACCTGCTAATAAGCTCTTCTTCTGCAATTTCCTCTCTGAACAGGAAGTGGTGAGCTCTCTCTCTGTAATTGTCCCGATGGAGTGGGGAGCTGTGGTCTGCATGTTGATTGAATTGTAGATTAATCTGGGGTGGTTTGTATTTACTAAGTAACTGCTCGTCCTCCTCCCTTCTGACAAAATAGGGCACAATAACCCTGTTTCCTCTGTTCCAGCGCTCATCTGAAAAAAACTCAGCACATTCGCTCTCTTCTGCCTCATTTGGCTGGACATGGAACTGCTCACCGACTCTCACTTTCAGTTTCCTGAGCAGAACTGGACGTATATAGAAATCGAATACCAACCATTGCTCGTACACTCCAGGGCGGAACGACAGGAATGACACACTCAGCTGATAGGTGGAGTCAGAGGAGCGAAGGTGGCGGCCTGAAATGTATGAGATTGGGGGGAAGGTGTTCCTTAAACTGTCACTCAAAGAGAAAGCAGCACCATTTTCTGTTTTCAGTAGAGCCACATGTGCCAAGGACCGCTACACAAACACACAATATAAACAATGAGATAATAAGTAACTAGTGTGCAATACGGCTGAGTGTAAAATGATGCTGGTTAGTGCAGGTTAGTATTTCTGACCTCTGTGGTGATTGTGAATTTCCATCTGATTTCACTGTCTTCTTGTAAACAGTCCAAACTAAGATTCTCATCATGTGTAACACGCACATCGTCCACCTGCTCAGAGATCTGCAAAATATCATGCATCTAAGATATTAAACATTTAGTTGTGGGTTTAATGTTAATTAAGTTAGTATAATTAAAATAAATCATGGCATAGTTCACCCAAAAATAAGAATTGTCACCACTTGCCCTCAAGTTGTTCCAAACCTATATGAATTTCTTTCAGCTGTTTTTTGTTGTTGTTTTGTTTTTTGTTGGTAACCAAACAGCAGACAGTCACTGACTTCCATAGTATGGGGAAAAAAATACTATGGAAATTCTGTCACCACTTGTAACAGCTGATGGCAACTACTGACTTACATAATATGTAAAAAAAAACTATAGAAGTCAAACTACCCCTTAAATTAGCATGGTTTTAAATTCTTAAAACATTAAAGTTCTGTTGCATTGAGCAGTTTTTTGTGCATTATACTTACAATAAGAATCTCATTGCAGCTGCGTCTGTACTCTTCCAGGAGTTTGTCCTGGTAAGATAATAGCTCATGATCTCTCGACTGACCATCTTCTTGTCTTCTCTGTTTGTCCAGACACTGTCTCTGCGTTATCAGATGAATTAATCTTTCGTGATCAAGGTTTGTGTGTTTTTGTAAGTTCCACACTGCAGCTTCTTCTAGGCTGCTGGCAAAGGTGCAACAGTCATGATGAATATAGCACCCGACATCCTCCTTAAAGTACCAACACACTTCATATCGATTAGGACGAGGGTAAGAGGGCCGCACAGACACAGGGCTCCATTTGTGACTTCTGACCTTTGCTCTGACTAGTAAAAGATTGTGAGAGCAACGGTGAGGTGTTGTAATGATAGAGTAAGAAATGCGTGACTGTTTATGAGTACAGTTGTTACAAGCAACTCTCAGCTCATACATCTGCATGAACTCCTGCAGCTGAGCATCTCTAGATTGTACTGTAGACATTTCTAGAGATTCAAGTCATAGCACGCATACAGTCTGACTGTAGAATCAGCCTAAGGTAAGGAAAGAGAAGAACACATTAAATGATGATTATTGCTCACAGAAGGCAGAGCATGCAAATATAATTAAAATTTATAACACAGCATAAAAACGCTGCTATACTGACTGTCCTTGCAAAGTTGGAATTGCATGGTAGAGTTTTAACTTTTCTAAAGAATATCTCTTTGGGTTTGTGTCATGGCCCAAAGCAGTTGTTGCTTGTCTGATTCTTGGTCAGTGCAATCATAAAGGCTCAAAATAGCAGAGTTTCAGATATTAAAGAGAAGACTTTATTATTCAAGATAACAAAGCTAAAAGAGAGCAGCCACCACATCCACTGCCTCTCTCCTCTCGCCACAGTTTATACCCTTTCCTTACCTCTATCAAAGAGTTTGCTCACCATGCCTAATTGGTTTGCCATCATTTACTTATAGCCCTCCTTATTTATATCTGATGGTGGCAGCCTGTGAAGTTACGCTCCTTTTAAATTTATAAGGCCTCTCATTCTTTGGAGATGATTTCATCCTCTTGGATGACCGGGGTATCTGTACCTGGCACTTAGGTAATGGAAATTTCCAAGCACAGCTCATGTGACCTCAACAGTTCATGCTCAGATACTCAGTTTTTAGGCTCATTTAACACATTATTCAGTATATCAATTGCTTCAATGATTTACATTCTCTTGTTAGCATAACAATATCATTTCTATATTTGACACTTTGCACTATGGACTAACAGCTTGCAACACCCCAAAGAGAAAGAAAAAATTTAAATAGCATCATACAACCCAGTACCCCACACAACCAGTTCATTTATAAAAATAAAGAAAAGATGTTAAGCTGTAGAAGGACAAGTGTTATCGGCCAGCATTGTTGCGGCTATGTTAGAAAGAAAATCTGGGGGTGTACAATACAAGGTCAAGGTTATCATGGATGCAAGACGAAACAAAAGACTTATTTTCCAGTTTGACAAGCAACACCTAGCAACCAGATTTAAATGGCTTGTAAAACCGTGAAAGCAAAAAGGATTTAACTCAATAGAACAGGTTTTTGGTCAAGTAGGATTTAATCTGTTAACCTGAAACCTGTGAATGGCAGTATATATTTGCCAGGGTGGATAAACATGTTAGGATTGGAGTTGTAGATCATACAAATGCAGTTGCAGATCATGTTAGGATTATTTTATGTCAATATGCCTGAATAAAAAGTGCCTTTGTCTAAATATTGCACAAATGCATTACACAATAACTGCAAATAAGGATTGATTTCATTGGATATTTATCTTCAGCTACACAAACAGCGGTCATATTCCAAAGCACACAGGTTGTTGCTGAGCAGCCGTGCCTAATTATGAGGCAATTTATCTACTTCAGCCTAGAGTAAATACTGTTGTTGTTTTTTTGTTTTTTTTACATAGTGCCCAACACTAATACTACCATCATAAATCCTCATATGACAAGTATGCAGACGTTTTTGTGCTGGCATCAGCAAATTATACCAGTTTGACCACTCTTGAGCAGTCAGGTGCTGAAGTTTTTCACTTCAGATAGATCAGACATTTTTCCACACATCACATACCACACATTCACTACAGCTGAGATAAGGGAAGTTTGTAGGTGAACATTAATTTGTTATTTCCTGTGTGTGTTTGTCAAGGAAAGGAAATGTTAACAAGGAAATGTGCAGTGACATTTTGAATTTGAACCATGCACGTTGCACGTTATAGCACCTTTTTGCATGACTTTAACAGCCGGAGAGTGTTGTAAACTGTGTCCCATAAATTGACACTGAAACCACTACATTTGAATACTTTTTGTTAACAGAGCTCCTGTCACCTACAGGACATATCACTCACTGACTCCATGCTTGTACTCTACGTTTCTCGTTCTTAAAGAGCCCAACACATCTAAAGTGCAAACACATAAATAACTTTCTATTTCTGGACAGATGATTTATCCCAATGATCTACAGAGAGCCTTTGTCCACTCGTGGTTCCCTTTTGTTTTCGACTTTCGGTTGGATTTAGGAATACCTTATGTTTTTGGACGTTGTGGTGCTACACCGTTTTCTTCATCACAATATTAAATTTTCAAATGTTAAGTCTGAATGAGCATGTTTATTTTGTCTCAATGTTTGTACGCCCGTTACGACAAAATGTCAAGGCTATCTAATATATCATATTATTCTCAATATTGCGAATACCCAGTTGTAAATCATAGACTACACTTCCTGTTAAAGCGTCGCACCCAGTGGATGATAAAATAAACGACAATATTGAAAATAATAATGAAAATTCACTTTAGGCTATTATGAACCAAGATAAATGGAAAATAAGAACAGCGCGTGCTGTGTAGCCACCTGACGTAGAAGCGGCACGCCTAAAAGGGAACCGTGCCCATCTTTTTACCACAAAAATAAAACGGCTTCATTCATTCTTAACCTACTTTTACATTTTAAGTAGAGAAACGTGAGCTTACCTGCATTTTAAAACGCCTCCATCAAGCACACAATGCAAAACTAACTTCATAAACTATCAGTAGCCTAACCTTCGCCGCTCACTTGAATTTCGTCTTCCTGGGAGCGAGAGGTGATAGTCACTGGTCATGTTTGCCCTTCCCTTTTTTCTGTTTGGATAAAGACCGGGGGCATGTAAAAAAAATAATAAAAATAAATAAAAATTGTCCGTCCATCTACATGTGTGTCTGTGTCATTCAGAAATAGGATGAATGTGGATTAGGCTACTTTTTAAACTTACTATGTACACGTGTTATTTATAATAATGTAGGCCTATATAAAATGTTAATTAAGCTGTTATAGCGCGAATTTGAAAATAATGAAACAATGGGTTAATAATGGGTTAAACTGACCCCCAAGCAGCGTTTGGGTGTAACTGAATTGTGGAATTGAATTGCAAAATAAATGTAGCCTATTCGGTAATCTATTATTTTGAATATTTAGTTGAATAGCCTAATTTAATAACTGATGACACAAAGAATGTGTTATAATAGCAATGCAAATTAGAGTTTGTGTTGTCTGTGGTTAAGAAAGAATACACATTTGCATGTAACTATAATAGGTTAATAATTTCAGTACATTGCACAGGGAAAAAAACCCCAGATCAGATGTGCTCAGAGAGAGAAAAAAAATATTGTAATGTTACATTTTATGCTACATGCTGTTTTGTGGACCAAATTAGATGAAAATACATTCAGTGTTACACAAGGTTCCTTCACTGTGACTTGTTTATATGATTGTGAGTTCTACCGTGCTTAGCATTTTCAGTCTAGACTGATCATATATAGCCTGCATTCAGAATGAGCGTGATCTCATGATATCATTTTTTACATGAGTGTTGGTTTCTTCTTCTCCCCCAGGAAGCTCTCTTTATTGGTTGATACTTCTTTACTAATGACTCAGATTCTTTCATTGCATTTTCACAGAGGGTGAGTGACTGTTGACTGTTGACTGAGAGGAATAACTGAGGCCTCGTTTTAAATTCTTACAGCATGCAAGGTCAAAAAACACTTTAATTGTCTTTACAATAGCCTATTATTTGTAGCTTATTTGATTCTAAAGCTTTTAAAGCTCCGAAAGCGGCAACCAGTGGTAAAGAATGAATTAGCATTTTTATTCAGAACCAATGTCAATAGATCGACAAATTCAGGAGGTACATCACCCAGATGTGGGTGGCATAAAGCAGGGCTCTATCTCTATTTCTCTATCTTTTTATTATATCCACAGAACTGCTTTCCATCTTTATCAAAAAATCAACAATAGCCAATTAAAGATGCTTGGACAGACAGTAATCATCAGTTCATTTGCAGATGATACTGCCTCTTTTTTTAATGAAGGAATTATCTGAGGTTCCAAAAATACTACAATTAATTCACACTTTTATTAAGGCCTCTGGTTTAAAAATAATTTGGAACAAGTGTGAATTAATGCCAGTCCATCAATGTCACTTAACTGAAGCTGATAACATCCCTATAAAATCTAAAGTTAAATAGAATGCATCAAAAGCTTTACTGAAAATGAACTTATGAATGTGTAGAAAATAATGGATAAATGTCAAATTAAACTCAACTCTTGGTTGTTGTGAGATATAAGTTTATTAGGTAGAATATTTTGACTAAGATGGAAAGCATCTCAGGACTAATCTATCCAGCATACACAATTGCTATTTCAAATAGAGCTAAAAACATGAGTTGATTAAACAATATAAAGATGGAGGTTTACAAGCTATTGATTTTGACTCTATAAATGGAACCCTAAAATTAATTGGTTGAAATCCATTTTAAACAATTAAAAATTTTGCTTTCATATTCCTAGAGAGTTATTCGAGAAATTAGGATATATTGAGTTTCTAAGTTGTTATGAGCCCCCAGTTAAATGATCCCAGTTTCACAAACATGTCTTGTTATACTGGATGATTTTCATAACTTTACACCAAACACAATACACCATTATGAAACAATAGAGACATTACAGTTACGAAAAAAATCATTGTTTGCCAAAGACTGGATGGAGAAAGGTATTTGGTCGGTGTCCCATTTCATGGAGAGTAGTGGTATTATATCATATGAGAATTTCTGTGTTCAATATTTGTTTTTATTGAGCAAAATTTTATCATGCTATTAAAGCTATCCCTAACACCATTATGTATCTAATTGAAGAAACATTTTTATATTCTAACCCCATGACAGTGTGTTTACCTCCACTGTTAATCCAAGCATGTGACTTCAGAGAAAGTCGACTTTCAAACAAAAGTGTTAGATCTATGTCTAACAATATTTCTTATCCCATCATAATTTACAGGAATTTAATTTCTAATAATTTCCAAAAATATACCATATTCATATTCATAAAACGAGGATAGATTTGTATCAGGTTATTATTGCTTTAATCCCTTTGTCATGCCTTTTATCATCGATCTCTGCATGAGGTAGTTGGGAAGCATTTCTACAAGTGGGTGAAGAAGTGGCATCACATAGTCCTTAAATATGACAGCAAATGAGTTTTCCTTTTCACCTTTTAACTTCTTTATTTCTTCCTTAAGGTTATCAGCTTCCTGCTTAAAGCCTGTCTTCATCATCT
>JAUCMS010000044.1:16325547-16343626 GCA_032357445.1 Enteromius radiatus
CAAAAACATCTTTCAATTAGGAAACAATGAAATATAATATTACTTTTATGTTTGTTTGTTTGTAAATCAAATGATCACACTTTTAAAAAAACATTTAAAATGGTAGTTTTCGTATGCGTGTAAATAATCAATCACAGGTGACTTCCCATGATTCAATCACATTAATATAAAAATTAATATAAGAACAAAAAACAACTACATTTGAAAGCAAGTGTGTCTTACATGTGGTATGAGGTGGAGGAAAGCATCTCCGCTCAGAGTTCCCACTGCAAGGGCCACCAGGAAGCTCAGCAGGAAGTTGAAGCAAACTCTGTTAATGAGTGGGATCAAAACCACACCAACTAACGCCAGCAAACTGATCAAAGTGATGGAGAGAAACCCTCCTACCCACGCTGTAACACAAACACACATCATTTTTTCAGAAAGGCTGCATTTTACGCAGTAGGATCACACTTTTGTTATTTTAGCGGTATCAGTGGATTTTTAATTGTTCATAATCATTTATACACTAAGATTAAGCAAATTTTATACACGTCATTTCATTTTCACACGGTGTATTTATGTATACACATTTGAATAGAATAACTACTAAACCAATATGACTAGCACAGAGGTATGGTTTTCGCTGGCTGAACTTAACGCAAAATGTCATTTGCATAAAGAAACGACACTTAACAAATATAAATGAATACCCAACTAAGTAACACATACTTACCAATGCTAATTGAAGCATTTCTTGGGCTTTTGCTATTGGTGTGATTATGTAGATGCTGATTGTGATGATGATGATGATGGTGGTGGTGGTGGTTGTGATGATGGGAATGATCTGGGGGGGGGAAAAAAAAGTAAATTGTTATACAGATTATGCTATTTGATTATAATATTTGCAAATGTGACACAAAAACACAGCCTTATGTAAATCCCATCCTCAAAAGCTCACCTGAATGGTCATCATGCAAGAGGCAAGAATTGGAATCAATCTGCATGAGAAGAGCAGGGCACAGGTAACTGAAGTCCTTAACGGAGAGACCCATTTCCTTTGTCATGCCATGTGACTGCAGGATTGTGGACGCATTTTGACACTGCAAGAGAAATTCAAGAAATTCTGTGAGTGGAAGATGTGGAAAAGCTTAGAGAAAGACTGTATAAAATGTATAAAACAAATTATAATAAAATAATATATATATATATATATATATATATATTTTTTTTTTTTTTTACATTAAATTAAAATACATATATAAATACTTAAAAAAAATATATTACAATAAATAATAAATATAACATTTAAATAAACAGCTTTTTTGTGTACCGCTAGACTTGAATGTTCGAGCCCATGCTGATCATGGTCATTGTGTGCATGGGTGGGTGTGTCCTCAGTCTGGTGGGTGTGGTTAGACTCTGTTACATTGGCCTGGGTGGAGTTAAAGGAGACATGGTCTTGTGTTAAATCATAGTCAGCACTACGATTGGTCCGCCATGATTTTGTGACATAAGACGGCGTAGTTGTGGTCAAGTCCTGATTCATCTTCATGTATAGATTGTGATGAGCATCTGATTGGCTTTTCTTCCCAGAGGCGGGATCAGGCTGAACTTTCGGGATGGGGTCACTCTTCTCCACGCTATGGTCAATGCCCCCCTTCTTGCTGGTGACGGGATGTGAGTGTGTGGTGAGTTTGTCCACTTGAGCGTGCACATGATCATGAGCATGTGTATGATTATGTCCGTTGCCATTGTGATGCACCATTACTTTTCGGATTCGGTCTAGACCCACACCCTTTAATAGGTTGTATAGGCCTTCTAAGGAGATGCTCCCGTTTTGCCCATACTTGTCAAACAGAGCCTGTAAGTGGCGCTGCTGTGCCTGCTGTGCCACCTGAACATCAGTCTCAATCGCAATAGACTTGCAGTCTGTACCTGCCTCCACTGAACATGCCCACAGCAATGTCAATGTCATCACTGGAAAGAGGCATGGCCACCTGCCAATCATACTGGCATCCTAAAACAGAAATTATTACCTGTTACAGTAACAATGCTATAATAGCACAATGTCTGCACTGCACTTTTAAAACAGAGAATAAAATTTAAAAGCTAAAAAAAAATATTTTTAATACCATTTTTTGGGTTAAAGCTAAACGACTAAATGTAAATTTATGTGAAAATGAAAACATTCCTTTTATTTACCAAAAACAACTAAATAGTGAAATAATAGTCTTTGAACTACATTTAATAAATAAATAAATAAATTACAGAAAGAGTCTTACTCTTACTCTTAGTCACTAACTGTGTATATACAAACAAATAATGTTAGACAAATGCATTCAAAATTCATGATAAAATACATAGTAACTGAACTCACACATAAACAAAAATAAAACGCATGTTCAGATTACATTTACTATTTAGATAGTCATAGATGTCATCTTACATACATAGTTCATATATGCAAAGACTGGATGGAAGTAAGGAAGTCTGGCAATATATGGATATG
This sequence comes from Enteromius radiatus, assembly GCA_032357445.1. Taxonomy (NCBI): domain Eukaryota; kingdom Metazoa; phylum Chordata; class Actinopteri; order Cypriniformes; family Cyprinidae; genus Enteromius; species Enteromius radiatus. Next base: position 16,328,039 of record JAUCMS010000044.1, read on the forward strand.
TATATATGGCATGTTTAATGCAAACTACACAACAAACTTTATGCAGAACGAGGTTATTAACAAATTCCCTATTTGTTTTCAAATTAGTTTTACATACAGAATCATTTTAAGGGGGATATTTATAGATTTAAATTTCACTACAGAAAGGCATAGCATTTTTGTGACTAATTAAAAAAAAAGTATTGGGACAGCATTTGTAACATACGGCATTAAAACGATTCCACGTGCTTCAGAAAAGTGTTCATTTGACATTCTATTGTGATTTGTAAGACCGCGAAAAAGTAGCACCCATCAGCATCAGATGAATCTTGTCCTTATGCGCTTCCATCACTGGTGTTTCTGACACATTGCATCTCTAAACACATCACTCACAGCTGACAGGGACAACACAACACTACGTCGATTTTACTGTTAATGACGTTTCGTACTGATTTGAACGGTAGGTTTTCTTTTTTCGGATACATATGAAATCTTTCATTTACCAGACGCACCAGAAGTAATGTGGAGGAACAACATGCGTCACGCGGCCTAGTTAGTACCTTCCTGCGCACCGAATTTCTCCCGTCCTTACTGTGTGTTTACAGGCGTAACGGACTGATCATACATCAACACTGCTTACCGGGAGTCCACACGCGCTCCACGCTCGAAAGTAAGCGCGTTATAGACTGCGATTGTGCACACAACACCACAAGCACCTCGACCCGACCGTGTGCAAAGAAACGTCATCAAAAAACCGGAAACTGAGCAAGTGTCTTTTGTTTGAGGGGAAAGCGCGCGGACTCCTCTCTTCCCTGCCATTACCGAACTAACGGCGATTAACGAATAAAACGGGACACTTACCGATGTGATTATAGACTTCTCCGTTTCAAAAGCAGACGCTGTCCTTCGACTAGTCTGAAGATTTTAGAGAAGTGTCAGAAGCTGATGTCATTGGTTCAGATGTAGTCACATGACCGCCCAGTTGTCTGATTCATCTTTAGTCAAGCATGTATACAAAATAGAATTAACATTCAGAATTAACAGAATAAACTCACTTAATTTTAACTTGTCTTTTAAAAAAATAAAAAAAATATATATATGAAAAAGCATTTTGCAGTGTATAATCATCAACAAAGGTAACTTGTCTGTATCCATCCAGATGCAGATTAAGTTTATACATTCATGGTGTGGCTGAAAATGATTCCTGAACACACACACACACACCTAGCAACAAATCTTACACGCAAATACACTCGTGTTTACACACGTGTTTATTTAGCTTTTATGAGGACGTACAGTCTAACCCAAAAAGAAAACATTTTTTACACATTTGTAACATTTTGCATTTTTAGGATTAAAAAAGATATATAGACTGCTCTGCAGGGTTTCCTAGTGTTTCCAAGAGATAATTAAGCAAATTAAGATAAAAATGTGAATATTTAAGCAGTTAAGCAGTTGTGGTTAACTGTCTTAAATATTTATTGTGAAAAGCAGTTGTGAAAAGTACATTTCAAATGTATTTTTTGTTTATTAATTTAACAATAGCCTACTATAACTAATAGTACAATAATATTGGTTAAGAAAAGGCACCCTCTTAATAAAATCATATATATAGCTATAATTTGGTTTTACACAGTAAAAATAGGCTATAAAATAAAATCTGAATGCAGTTAAACAATAAATGTATTGTTTACATAATCAATGTGCTGACCTGCCTTTATGTTTAGAAATTGATTTTTCACAAGTAAATCATCATATTCTGTATTTTGCAAATTCAAATAAACAAGCTGTGTCTGTTGTGTTTTCATAGTCTTTTGGGCCTTAACATCTCTTTTTGTGTGAGGATCTGGGACCCCCTTCCTAAAATGTAAAGGCTAGCCTACCATAAATTTAGAAGTAAAAAAAGAAGTTAAATAAAAAAAATAATTAAATCAAACTGAAATATTTAGGATATTTTATATATTATAGTATAAGCCTACATTAGTATTAGTATTATTATATTTGAAGTATAATTTATCTATACTGTTATTGGTAAAGCCAAAGCAACTAAATTAGCAATAGATAATAGCAAAAGAAAAAAAAAAATCCAGGAAAACACTGACTGTATCGTTTGCACTATAGGCTATAGTTAGTAGGCTAACTCTATAGGTTTCACGTGACGTAGTCAGACTCGTGTGGTTGATGTGGAACCTTATAGGTATCTCTCTCCGTTTCCCATCCTTCACTCTGTTTCTGTGTCCGTCTGCTTGTATCTTAGCGCAGATGAAAGGTAGTGAAGGAAACTGAGACACTCTCTGCGCGAGCGACACTATAGGATAATTGGAGCGCGTGAGCTGGTGTGATGCGTCTGAAGGTATCGGGTCACTGGCTATCAGCCGGAGCGATGCCAAGAAGAAATGAGCCATAGCAAGTGCAGCATCAGCTTTCATGTGAATGAGCAATTCCGCGTCATTTGGCGTACCAGTCGAGCGGGATCCTCGTATTGAGCCACATTATGTCCGGTGGCTCGTGCGCTGCAGGTGCTGGATGCTGTCTCGCGATGCTCGTTCTGCTGGTCCTCGTGCAGATGCCCGGGGCCCTGACGTCCGACACGGATAGCGACTGTTCGTCTGAAGATGACAAAGGATGTGAAGGTGCGCTAACACTGAAATACACACGCGTCTTTATACTGATGGGGCGGATCTTCCATGAATTTAGGCTCAATATAAGCTCAATATAAATAGGCTGTATATAATCATTTTACCCAGTCCAAACCAAAAACGTGGAATGGCATATTTAAACGTATTTTTTTTTTATGTAAAAATGTTTTAAGATTTTACAGTTCATGAAAATGTCCTGCTGAAAAAAATATGCTAAAATAGTCAAATATAGCACATCATTAGGAAAACAGAAACCGTCCTTGTTGGAAGTGCGTGGAGTTTTTATTGTCATAAGTTAAAATGCAACATTATAACACACATGGGAATACAGAGTAAAATAAATAATAAATAAAATGTACATGTTACAATTTCCTTTAAAATGTGTTCTTATTTGGGATGTTTTATAGCTTTTGTTATTAGTGAACATTCTGAAGTGATGATAAACAAAAGTCAGAAGCAAAATAGTTTAGTTTAGTTTATTTACCCATCACCCATCATGAGTTTTGATACATAATTTATGTCCTTAATGCCAGGAAATTCAAATCCAGAAATTGGTGCATTTCTGTAAATTTACCTAACTATTTAAGGGTAATAACGATGCAGCATTTTATTATTAAACAAATATGTTGGGTTCTGTCCATATCATCTCAAATTTAACATTTAGGTTGAAGGATTTTCAATTTTAGGGTTTATAAAAATCCTGGTTTGCAAAGCTCCTACAGTCAGATGAGGAACCAGCCTGTTCAGTTTGATACTAAGACTATCATTGTAGGCTGGTTTAAAAAGTATAATCTATATAGTTTTTACTTTGTGGTGACATTCAGACGTTGTGGTCATATAGAATGACTCTCAGAGTCAGCCCATACACTTCTTGTATGTTTAAATCAAAAGAGATTAATCCTTTCATAAAGCTTTCCCCTTATTGTCCTGCCCATATACACCAAAATCTTAAGGCTAAAAGTAGCTCCTAACTTGTCAATTTAGGAAAAATCTTAAAAATAGTGGATGCGTCAGTCCTAAATTTAGGACTCCAAAATGTTTGCTCTAGGAGTATTTCACAAAGGAATTTAGCGCTACAACTATCTCCTAAAAGTCACTAAGACAAACTCAAAACAGATTCCGATAAGTATCTGTAATGTAGGTGTTCAGGTCATATCGACAAACACATACATGCACATGATGACTTTGACATCTGTGTGTGTTTTATTTTAGGTCTGTCTGAGAGAAAAACTAACCTTCATGTGTGTGATGAATATAGTTGTTCTTTCGGAGGAATATGCAGGTACAATGGATCACACCTGGAGTGTCTTTGTCTGTATCAGGTTGGTTTGTTCTGCTGCACTGGATGATGCTAAGCTCTCAATTATTATATTGATTACAACAGTGACCTAGTTCAATATGCATTGTTTCTTTCAGTGTCCACAGAGCTTTGCTCCAGTATGTGGGTCCGATGGTAACACATACCATAGTGAATGTTTCCTAAGACAAGCTGCCTGTGAACAGCAGACCGCAGTCACTGTAATTACAGAAGGACACTGTCACGCCGGTTAGCAAAAATACTACATCAAACGCTTTACAAAAACGATCACTTATACACACACATGTCTAGGTCTACTCTGATGTTTTGCTTTGAAAATCTGCCCACATACAAACCTGATAAGTTTGGGGTGCCAGTGTAAGAAACAGTACTTGAAACACACATAAAAACATACAGATGCTCAGCTAATTTTGTCATATAACTAATGTTTGTATTGTGTATTTTGTTGCATTACTGAAATTATTATATTGAATTACTGTCTTGTGTAATCCAGAATTTGACACCTTTGTGTTTATGCCGTTTCTCAGATGCTGAGTCGGCATCAGGAGATACAGGTATTTCACCATCATTTTTTAAATGTTTTGTTCATTTTATTATTATCATTTGCTATCAGAGTCAGCATCTAAAGTTTTAAGAAATTAATTAGTTTATTAAAGTTGGCATGAAAATGTACAACATCTGTTTTCTCAGTGCATGTTATTAATCTTATTGGGAATGATTAATCCATGCATATGATTCCCTTTTTTAAACTTTTTGACCTCAATGTCAAATTTCTTTTTGTCATGTATGCCAGACTTCTCCCATCAGAAAACATGTGACTTTCAGTTCACTTATAAACTGTGTGAATGTTTGTGTGTAGATCTGGAGAGTTCGGGACTGGAGCTCAGTAGATTCTCAAAGTGTTCTAACTGCAGATTCGGAGCAGAGTGTGATGAAGACTCTGAAGGCATTTGGTTAGTCAACATGTGATTTGTGTTTGTAGGCTACAGAGCAGATGTGCTTAAACATTTGGAATCCCTTGGTAACACTTCACAATAAGGTGTCATTTGTTAACATTAGTTTATGTGTTAATTAACATGAACAAACAATGAACACTAAATTGTTTACACTATTTATGAATTTTTGTAAATGTTAGTTACTAAAAATACTGTCGTTTATTGTTTGTTCATGTTAATTCACAGTGCATTAACTAATGTTAACAAACAAAACTTGTGATTAGTAAATGCTGAAATTAAACTAGATTAATAAATGCTGTAGAATATTGTTCATTCTTAGTTGTTTGATGTTAACCTTATTGTAAGATGTTACCAATAATTCTGTAATATTAGATACAAGATTTTATGAAATCCTGATACAAATAATTATGTTAATTATAATTAACATGACTTTGCTGTGCAGGTGTGTGTGTAATATAGACTGCAGTGGATACAATCTGAATCCAGTGTGTGGATCGGATGGACTGTCGTACAGTAATCCATGTCAGATCAGAGAAGCGTCCTGCTTGAAACAATCTCAGATTGATGTGAAATACCTTGGAGAATGTCCAGGTAAACACACACATGCACACAAACAAATCACACACCAGCAAACGCAAAAATGTGTTTGATTAATCCTATAGATTCAGTGGATCCAGTGGGCGGAGTAACTGTGGGTGGAGCAGTGCCCTGTGCTGAAATCAACAGCAGCTTTTGTCTGCATGGAACCTGTGAGATGAAAAACGGCCGGGCATCCTGCAAGTATGACCCTCAAACATGCAAAAGTCATGTATTGTAGTATATAGCAAACTTGATGTACCAATGAGGGGTTATATGGGGTACATATGTGCTTTTTGGTCTTGTTGTTTAGGTGCGATCTGGGGTTCTCCGGTGTGCAGTGTGAGCGAAGAGACTTCAGTGAACTGTACGTGGTGCCCAATGGACAGAAGCTTCAATACATCCTGATAGCTGTGATCATCGCTGCTGTACAGATCAGCATCATCATCGCCATCATAATATGCATCACAAGGTAAAAATCACCTCACGTGCACACAAGCATGGACCAAATAATATGCTAATATAAAAATAAGCAAACATGTCACGCACTCACCAGTCCCTAAAACTGTTGCCTTTAGGATTCATCCAAAAAAACCACGAGGTCGTCTTCAGAAACAGAACCTGGGACACTTTCCCAAAGATGGAGGACGCATGATTGAATAGCTGCTGATTAAGACACACAACTGCACAATTATCCTTTGACTTTAGTATTTCAGTGGCCTTATTTGTTCTTGTCACCATGATATTTTTTTTATGTTAAAATCTCTACATTACTTTTCTCTCCCCTTCTCAGTTTTGCCTTTTACCGCCACTTTTTTACTTGTCCAAATGCAGTAAATCCACATGGTGAAATGTTTACATTAGTAGATTATTACATTTTCTGAACAAAAGTGATTCTTTCCATGCAAAACATCCTAGCATGATACTAGAGTGTTTGTATGTATATTTTTAAGGAGACAGTTTGCTATAACTTTCATAAACTATAAGATTTATGACTGGAGGACAATAAAACGGGCCTAAAAATCCCCTACATTTAAACTGACTGAGCGCCCGGAATTATATCAATGCTTTGTGGTGGACTTTTTAAACTTTGGCCAGTAAGCAACCACACAGAACACCATAACAACCACGTAGAAACATGCAAAAATAAATAAATGAATAAAAATCCAGAAAGCCTTAGCAACTAAATAGTTCTGTCAACCACATACACGATATACAACAACTGGGGTTCAGAGGTTAAAGCAAATCAGAGAATATTTATAAAGACCATATTTAATATAATCCGTTATTTCCTTTTTATACTTTGCCTTCTATCCACATGATCTTTCATGTAAGAGCGGGTTTGGCCATTTTTAATTTGAGTGTGCAAGGTTTCCTGTGTCAGACAACTCCCATTTTTAACTGTAAAAAAACAAGCCAATATGCTGCTTGATGCAACAAACCAGTATTTGTTATTATATAGATATTTTTAAAATGTATTATTGTAATCATAAATACACTTGTTTGTTTGTAAAGATTTTTTACACATACACTAATAATGGAAGTCTCGCACATTCACAGAAAATTAAGTTGGGAAAAACATTACAATCTTTTAATTTTGCAAACAGCAAAAAGGAGTTTTACAGCAGCACAATCCAAAACCAAGTAAAACAAAACCTCTTACAACAGAATCCCTGCAAAGCAGGTTTTCATAATGTGTGACTGTGAAATTCTGTGCAAGTCTGTTTGTAAATCAAGTGAATTGCTATTATAGGAGGGCCTGTATAATTTTGCATGTCAACTCTGTAAACTCAGCAGACATTTATAAAGTGGGTTTAAAAGAAAACTTGGGTGTTTGGGTGTTTTTATTTCTAACATAATAGTATATATCAGTTGCTCAAAGTGCATGTTGGGAGATGCAGTTTTCGAATGTCAGCTTGCCTGAATGTGAGGTCAGAGGTCAAAACACCTCCAATGTCAGTTTACACTGTGTATGTGTGTGCGTTCCTCAGCTGTTGGCTTCAGTTGAGTTGACGGTATGTCACAAGGGGGCGGATTTATAAAAGTAAATCCACCTCACCACACAAACATACACATTTGTGCTCTAGATCAATGTCACTGTCATTTTAGCTATTTCAGAGCTGAGAGAGCAGCACATATTATGCATATCCACAAGACTCCCTGACACATGCACACAATACGGGAATGTTTGCATTAATGGGGCTTTCCAGTGCTTCTGTGATACAGCTTCCAAAAATGTCTCCGTGTCCTCTTACAGTTGTATTTATATCCATGCCTTTCTATCTGTGTGTGTGAACAGGGGTGGAGTTTGTCAGATTCCAGTGGGGTCTCTCTCTTGGAGTGTCCGTACTGTGTGTTTGATTCTGTCTCGCCCTTTACCCATCTCTGGCCCGGTAGCTTTACTTTCAGGGACGTGTGAAAGGGAGAATCAGAGATGGAAAAGAGAGGAGATATAATGCTGGGGGTCGAGGATGAATCCGGGCAGCCTGTCTCAGCCTTGTCAATTCTATCTCTGCTGGAACGTGTATCTACGATCATCGATGGCGTCCAGGCCAGCCAGCAGCGCATGGAGGAGCGACAGCAGCAGCTCGAAAACTCGGTGAGCGCCGTCCAATCTGAGCTTCTCAAACTAGCTCGTGACCATGGCGCCACAGCCACGACCGTTGACAAACTGCTGCAGAAAGCCCGCCGCGTGAGCACCCACGTTAAAGAAGTACGTTCACGTGTGGAGAAACAGAACGTACGTGTAAAGAAAGTGGAAACTACACAGGATGAGCTGCTCACCCGCAACAAGTTCAGGGTTGTCATCTATCAGGTAAACACATTCCTAACAACTGCTGCATGTGTGTTTATAGGTGACTGAAGGTGTGGCTCTATCCTTGTGGCATTTAACAGCAAGTCGGCACTGTAATCTCACACATTGCAATAGGGGGCGCACTTGAGTATTTCCTTATTGAAGCTGATTGGCTATTCATGTGAGTGAGCCAGATTAGTGATATAAAGTTATTTCTGATATGTCCATTCAAGCTGCAGTGAGTGATACTGGGCCTTAAAGGGATAGATATCTTGTAGAATTTTGGTAAACAAAGGTTTTCAGGTTCTACTGACTTACATAGCATGGACAAATGTCTGAATTGTAATTGAAGTCAATGAGACCTGAAACTTTTTGGTTACCAACATTCTTCAAAATATCTGCTTTTGTGTTCCAAAACAATACAATAGGTTTGGAGTGACATGAGGCTGAGCAAATATAAAAAAAATGTGTTATTATTATTAATTATTTTTGAGTTGACTATCTCTTTAACCACATACATTGAGTATAACAAGGGTGCTTTTGCCAAAAGCAACTATGATTGTTCTGTCATTAACAATACAGTTCAATGGAACTAGCAATCATAGTTAATGCTTTAGAGAAATGCACCCCAGATTAGTTGTTGTCCATTGTGGTTTTGTCTATTAAATCATTATTCAAATTCTCACCAATTTACATTTGGTGCCCCAATCCTGAATACATGATTCAACTGATGATTCGATTCAATTCTTAGCAATGCACAGATGCTGGGAAGTTTGTCCGTTTGACTGCTCACTCTGTAGTACAACACTTAAGTATACAGAATGAATAATTAAAGAATATGTGTGACATAATAAATATATTTAAATGAAGTTTTTAGACAAGTGTGTGTGACAGTATACAGCATGTGTTTGTGTATGGTTATTCTGAGGTGTCCTAATATAGAGCTGCACACACAGCTGAAGAGACTCTTTAAGGCTATTCCCTGAATAGGGAGTTAATACATACACATACATAGACATCCATTCTTACAGACTACAAAAATGCCCTCAAGGGAAGGGTCATCTCATGTAACCAGACTTCCGACTGACATAAAACCTAGTGTCCATTGCTTGTTAAGGCTAAGAATCGCCCACTTAGGATAGGATAAATTTTATTTGTCCCCGAAAGGAAATTGGACAAAGTGCTACCGAGTTGCTCTGAACAAACACTTAAACAGTAAGAAACTCTTTGACCAACTTATAAAGTTACGATCCACAGTATGACTTGTTGTACTGTATGTAATTGATAAAACCACAGCTGTAGATCAGCACTCAAAATTTAACGTAAGTACAGAATATTGTAGACATCATTTTAAAAAGAGAGAGAATATGTTTTTTTAAGTGAATAACCTTCAAAAATCGAATTCAAACCTCCAGATGGACTGATAAAAACCTATGAGACTTTTAAATTGGAACTGCAACTCATGCAGTGTAACATCACAGAATCATCATCTTATATGCATCATGGTGACCCTTCCAAAAAGTAGCAGCTGAAAATATATAGGTAAGGTTCACTTAAAAGGATAATTCAGACAAAAATTTTAATCCTGTCTAATCTGATCAGTGATTCTTGTATTATGTTGCAAAAAAGCATAAAAATCCGGGCCTCTAACAATACTGTTAACTGCAATTTCCTTACAAATATGACTACATGCAGTTTAATAGCCGCACAAAGAGCACAAAGTTCCTCTCCATGACATTCTTGGGGTAGATGAATTTGGAGTGTGTTTTTCTACTGAATAGGCTAATGTTCTCTCTTTTCTGTCTTCAACTGCAGGGTGAAACTGAAGTTCCCTCTGTTGCTGTCACCAAGACTCCTAAGGCGGAGGGGCTTGCTAACTTGGAGGTAGAGCCAGATGAGTATGAAATCCCTGCTGACCTATCATCTGATGAAGAGTACATGGTGGTAGAAGAGGCGGAGTCTTCCCGGGGCGCCCGTCTGAAACAGAGCGGATTAAAAGGCATCGAGAACATCAAAGCTGCGTTCTCCAAAGAGAACATGAGCAAAACCCGTGAGAAGACACGGGAAAACCTCAGCAAGACCAAGGAGAGCCTTAGTAAGACGGGCCAAACGCTCGGAACCAAATTCAACACTTTGGGTGAGAAGATCGTGCCCCCTGAGCAACGAGAGAAGATCCGTCAGGGCAGCGAGAGGCTGAAGGAAAACATCGCTAAGAAAGCACCTAATAAAGAATCATTTAAAATCAAGCTGAAGAAGGAGCGCACAGTCGCTGAGGGCCAGGAGGGTGCGGAGGCGGAGGCTGCTGTGACTCCTCCCAAAGGCAGAAAGTCTACCCCAGATGTGACCTACACAGAGGTGGTTACTGAAAACAAGAGAGAAGGTCCAATATCAGAGGAGGGAGCGACTCGTATCCAAGAGGACTGAAAACAGCAGTTCACCACAGAAACGTATAGAGTGTAGAGAAAGAAAGTAATTATTTAGTAAGTGGAATAAAGAGGGTAATTTGTCATAAAATGTTCTCCAAAATGTGAGAGTGTATGAGTATGTGTGTGATAACTAAATGAATAAAAAGAGTGCAAGCACTAGATGTGTTTCTATCATTTCTGTACTGTAAGCCACATGTGAAATATATTAAAATGTGAAAACTTACTGTTTAATGTTTCCTTTTACTTTGCATTTATATCTTTTCCCAAAACACTGGAGACTGAACCTCATTTATAGTCAGTGAAGATCAGTGGATCTCCAAACATTTGTGTTCATACACATGCCGTTATCATAGCAGTGGTCTCAAACTCAATTCCTGGAGGGCCGCAGCTCCTGCAGAGTTTAGCTCCAACCAGCTTCAAATCACACCTGTTTGGAAGTTTCTAGTGATCCTGAAGACCTTGATTAGCTGGATCAGGTGCGCTTGATTAGGGTTGGAGCTAAACTGTGCAGAGCTGTGGCCCTCCAGGAATTGAGTTTGAGACCAGTGAATCACAGAGACAGAGACTGGCAGAGTGAAAGAAAGATTGACCCATAAGCCAAAAAAAGATCCCTTGGAATTAATCTCAACAGCTGAGCGACTCTGCCCAGCACATAGCAACCTAACATGAGGAACACACTGGCACACAGTTCATCGAAAGACAACCAAACACTATAATGCATGCTCATTTTTTAATTCAGCTTTTAGCTCGCATACTTCTTCTGATGTAATATATACAGTACTGTTCAAAACATTAGGGTGAGCATTTTTTAAGGAAAGAATGCATTTAATTAATTAAAAGTGGAAGATGTTTACACTATTACAAAAAAAAAAAGGTAAAGGAGGCATTAACTGTAAATTCAGCTTCTAATCACAGTACAATATAATATATTGTAACCAGTTACATACAATCTGTCCCTAAAAAATAGTAGACTTGGAAAAAAGATGTTCCATTTATAACTGGTTTAAAGTGTAATTAATTCATTTTTAGGTAAGAAGGGAAAATCTAGTTCTAACTTTGACAGTGTCAACTTTTGAAAACCTCAGACAATGGGCCGGTTTCCCAGATAGGAATTAGATTAAGCCAGGACTAGACCTTTGCTAATTTAGGACATTTAAGAATTTTTAGAAACATGTCTTACAAAAATGCATTATCTGTGAGCATTTTAAGACCAAACTATGGCAATGATGTATTTTAAGATATCTCAGTGCAAGCCTTTTCCTGTTTAGACAGCTCTTATTTTATTTTAATCTAGGACTACTCTTAAACCCTGTTCGGGAAACTGGCCCAATATGTTTATTTTATCAGGAAAAAGAAAATATTATTTTACTTTGCTATTATGGCTATTACCCAAGAAATTATAATTGTCAGCACATATTATATTATACAGATACACTCCCCTCCAAAAGTATTGGGACATTGAGGCCAATTTCTTTATTTTTGCTCTAGAGGGAAAACATTTGAAAATCTGAAACTGAGCGTAGACATTCAGTGCTAATAATTGTTTGAATAATCATTGTGATAGGTCACACCTGGCCAACAAAATTCACCTGTCAGTCACATGTTCCAGTATTTTCGTTTACATGAAAAATTGGTGGGTTCAAACTTTCAAACAAAGGGTGCTATCTTCTATGATGTGTGTCAGATCCAGATGTAAATACCTAGGAAAAAAACTGGCATGTAAATCTCTTATCTGATATTCATCTTTTGATGTCAGACCCTAATGTTTTCAGTCTACACAACAGCAAACATAAAGGTATTGGCCTCACTGTCCCCATAGTTTTGGAGAGGAGTGTATATCAAACCTGGCGCCGTTTCTTCTCCGCTCCAGTGTGTGGCAGCACCGAGATTCCCATAAAACCAAGAAGGGTCTGGCTGCAGCCACTGTGGAGCTCCACAGTTTGCGGAAACACGTGACCTCCACAGTAAGCGGATATAAGTCACCGCCACAGTACGCTGCGTGTGTGACGTCATTCCTGGCGACAGTAACTACAACATCCCGAATCCGCTTTTGCAGCTTGCATATGAGAAGCGACTGATATAAAATACACAGAGAGAAGGAGAAACGTGTGTGTATATGTGCCTGTTTACATATTTGTGATGTTTATTAAAGTTTAAAACCGCGTTACCTTGCTAGTAAAGCTTGTTGGAAGTAAATAGAGACAGAGATGGCGGAGGAAGAGGAGCGCGGACCTGGTTCAGTCTATCAGATGTTTGTGCTGATGGAGGATCTGCTGGATAAACTCAAGGTTCTGGATTATGAACAGCATGTTCTGGATAAACACAACATCAAACCCCTTTCCAGGTGAGAGCTTTAGAATCGCTGCTTTATATGTGAAATATAAGTCATGATCATGTTTATTTTTTTCTGACGCAAGCATTACAGTTAAGTTTCTAGGATGTTTTGTAAATAGTTAACTTGTAATACAATCCAAAACATGTTGCATGTTTTAATATTGTTCGCATACGGTGTGTGACCAAAAACAGCTTAAGTCTTTTATATGGAAGCTCGTTATTCCACAGGTTATTCCGACTTTTTATCTCACAATATTTTTTTTTCTCAGAATTACGTGATATAAAGTCACAATTGGGTGATATAAAGTCAAAATTGAGAGTTATGAAGTCACAGTGAGTTATAAAGTCAGAATTACATAATATATTGTAAAGTCAGAATTACGTGATATAAAGTTAGAATTGGGAGATCTAAACTCGCAATAAAAAAAAAAACCTTTTTGAGGTTTTTTAGTTTTCCTTATTTTATTCATGTTGCATAAAACCAGAATGTGATAGTTACCATCAAAGTAATACAAACATTGCAAGGGTTACTTACTAGTGAAACTCTAATCTTTGTTAAATTAAAAAAAATTTTGCTTTGTTTTTCAGGCATTATTTTGTCTCTAGTCCTCATGTGTTGTCAAATCCTGGAGAGCAGTTCTACATGTTCAGTGTAATTTCTGCCTGGCTGATTTCTCTGTGCGGGCGTCCATTTGATACACCGCAGGAGTACGATGACCCCAACGCCACCGTCTCCAACATACTGTCTGAACTGCGTGCCCTGGTGAGACGTGATGATGACATACCCTCACAAGTGTGTGTAAAAGTATTTGGGTTTCTTGATTATCACTGTCATATCTGTTTTTCATAGGGAGGCCAGGTTGATTTCCCCCCATCTAAGCTGAAATCTGGGTCTGGAGAGCATGTATGTTATGTTCTAGATCAGCTGGTAGAAAAGGCACTAACGAGTAAAGGATTCACCTGGAACAGGTAACAGCACACACACACACACACACACACACAATGAGCTGATTGTATGATGTTGTGTGCTGGTTTAGGTCTTATACATATCTTATCATAATATTGTCGTAATATTCAAGAGAGTTCTCAAACTTTCTGTTTGTTCCCACTATATATACACTAACAAAGCTGGCTTTCTCTCTCTATTAGGCCAGTGTACCCGTCTGTGGAGGTAGAAGAGGAGTGTGTGCAAGAAGATGATGCTGAGCTCACGCTCAGTAAAGTTGAGGAAGAAATGACAGTGAGTCAAATTCTATTCTAAGCTTCGCCTTCTGTTATAAGCTTTCATATATCATGCTTTTATATTGGTAGTTTTTTTTTTGCGTGTAAAATTTGAGTAATTTAATTAGTAATTTATATAATATATATAGTTATATTTGTATTAACAGTATTTATAACTATTGATTAGATCTGCTTCAAGCAAAAGTTGAAATCAGAATCACAATCAGACTTAACACAAAAATAATACGTTATGATTTCCAGGAGTTCTGAGTAATTATATGTTGTATTTTGTTGCAATTTATGTGAATTAAAGGCACAATATGTAAGATTTTTGTAATAAAATATCCAAAAACCACTTGTACCATGTTATATATTTCATGTAGTTGCGTACTAACGTTATCTCAAAAGTTCTGTAGGATTTGTAAATTCAAAGAAATTCCCGATTTATATAATGAACCGTCCCTGTTCATTGTCGCCTATCAATGACGCAATATCCACGCTATCCTCGATTTCTGCCTATGAATACTACGGCCACACACATGGTCAAATGCGGAAGTGGTAGTTATTTATTGTGCATTTCGATATCATGGATCATGATTACACTCTCCACAATCCCAAAAAAATTAGATGTATACAAACTGAGACAAGAAAATATTGGAACAGTCAACGAAATAAATCGAGAACAAATATCAGCGTGGCGTTTCCGAAATGGAGAGAGCTTCGTGAAAACCTCGGCCTGGACAGAGACCCTCGGGTTTCATTGTGTAAGTAATAGTCATGTGCAGGTGGTTAGGTGATAAAAATGAGCTTTTCATCCGTGAACATGATTTGTGAAAATGACATCTCATTGCGACGTCGTTGCGTCATAGCACTTCGCCTCTGTTATTGTTTTGAAAATGCGACCTCTAGTGGTGTAAACTTACATATTGTGCCTTTTAAATTAAAAAACTACAAGTGGAAAATACAAAAATCACATGAAGTGCATGTGTTATATATTTTATTATGAACTAAATGAAAAATGTTAAAATTATATTGCCCAGCCCCTATTCACACAGTTAACTGAATGAAGACATGACTGAATCACACTCACAAACTCGTGTAAAATGAGTGACAGTGAGTCACACACACACTCATGAAAAATGTGCATCTTCAGCAGGAGGTTGAGGAGTATGAGGAAGAG
Organism: Enteromius radiatus; assembly: GCA_032357445.1. Taxonomy (NCBI): domain Eukaryota; kingdom Metazoa; phylum Chordata; class Actinopteri; order Cypriniformes; family Cyprinidae; genus Enteromius; species Enteromius radiatus. The sequence continues at coordinate 16,343,462 of JAUCMS010000044.1, forward strand.
GATGGCCTTGATTTAGATGCGTTGAAGACCAGAACCAATCAGAATGTGAGTTTTATTTGAATTAACAGTAGATGGATTTTATGTAATGTAATATAAACCTGAAAGGAATAATTACTTGATTTCTTTCTCTGGAGATGGTTAAGTTGTTTCATATGTAAGGTGATA
>JAUCMS010000044.1:16400753-16425224 GCA_032357445.1 Enteromius radiatus
TAATTCTGCTACAGTTACTACTGGCAGCTAATATAAATAATTGCAATTAATCATAATTAATAGTAATTATTTATACATATAATTCCCTTATTTGAGCTTATTAAATATGTTACATGTGTGTGAAGATATAACATGCTTTACTGTGGCACCAATTGTCAATGAATAAAGGCATCTGTGTTGCATTTTCAAACTTTCACAGTGTTCTCGTGTGGTGGTTTATGCATGTACCAGTATCATGTGACCAGTAGAGATGTCCATGTTGGAATGGGCGGGCTCTTCGCTCCAGGACGAAGTGCTAGTGCGTGCAGAGGGGCTTGGCATTGGGCCGTCACTCAGCTGAGATGACACACTATTTATACGAGAGGAATGAATAGTATCTGGCTTCTCTACAGGAGGCTTTACTGCCATTCGCTGCCTACACAGTTCCTGAGCAAAAAGAAATCTCACATCAATTAAAGAAATCATTTCAAACAAACTGCCCTGCACACACACATACACTTTTGGTACCTGGTAGGTAGCAGTGGCGTCAGTGGTGGGGTCAGAGCCAAGGTTGGTGAGCTTCTCTTTGAGTTTGTGATGAGAGCGATGACGAAGACAATAGACCACACTGGATGCTAGCAACACTCCAGTTATACAGATGATGGAAATCACAGTCAGAATCAGAAACTTCAGAGACTCAGAGCGACTGTACTTAGTGGGAATCTGATTCAGTTTGCTCCTCTGGAAAGAAACAGAAAGACAAGTTATGGGCTACATATTTCAATTTTCTTTAAGAACTTTTTTGGGTTCTCCATATAAGATGATGGTGCATCAAATTAAAAGTTTTACATGGATTTGTTTACCAGTAGTTTTTATACAGAATTGTATTTTATTACATTTGAATATTAACTTAAAAATGGAATATCAAATCCTTGGAGAAAAATCACAAAGAAATTGAAAAAGAAAGCGGAAAGAATCTTACATCAGTGACTCCAGCCTCTACAATCTTGACTTTCGCTTCTTTCTCCAGTTCATCCTTTCGACGGACTGATACAAGAGAAAAATTAGAATCAGTGGAGATCAGAGTACTTGTAAATCTGAAGAGAGACATTCATAAAAGAGCTCATCTTGTACATCATGTGCATAGTTAACTCTTACTAAACTAACCTGCCACATTAGCCACATCCTCTGTAGTGATGTTTTGAGCATTTGGACGGACTTGAAATGTCACAGCTGGACTAACGACACTATACAAATGGAAAAAAATCAGCAAATTATTTTGTGGGGAAAATGTAGGGTGGGTTCTGTCTATTGGTTATTGATGAGTTATGCTTATGGTCTGTTGTTTCACCAAAGGATCAAGTATTTTAATAAAATATACAAAGTAAATAATTTAAAAATATATATTTATAAAGCTACAACTTGGATTTAAATATGCTTTCCAGTATGTCTTAACTATATATTTGACTCAGTTTTTTTATATTTTGAACAGTGTAAGTTATTGAAATTTGAGAAATAATAATTGATGTCTCACGAGAGCTCGGAGAAATCAGTCATTTGAATCTTCGCTTTACGAGCCACCAACTCCATCAGATACAAACCCTTATCAGTGGGAAGATTTCTGAGGCAGAGAAAGAAAGAAAGATTTCTTTTTTTAGAAGAGATTTTAAACGACTATTAATTCTAATGTAATCATATTAAAATAGTGCTTAAAACAGAACTTTATTTATTATATATTTTAACACACAATAATAATGAATTATTATATTGATAATAATTATTATTGTACGTACAAAAAAATGGCAAATAACATTCTATACATCAAACAATCCTTAAAAATGTGTCATGGTTTGCACAAAATATATTCTCAACATTGATAATAATACAAAATGTTTACCATATCATATTAGAATTTTTTTCAGGAGTAATAATGCTGAAAATTAATCTTTCCCATAAGGAACAAATTACATTTTAAAATATATATAAGATATTTTTATAAATTGTAATCATATATGTTTTTTCATATTACTATTACTATTTTTTTTATAAATAGCCTTGGTGGGGGAATTTTTCCTAATGCTCATCAATGTCCATACTTTACACTTAATTGTGTTGCACATGTTCTGATCTAAAGAGAATAAGAGACGCTGAGAAAGAATGGGTGTAAATGTTACATATAAATATCTCACTCTGTGTCAGTAATAATGTATCCAAAGATGTCACTTTTAGCCTTGCTCTGGACATCAAGCTGAAGATCCTGTACTTTCATGTTCTTGCGGTGGGGTGCAGGGTTTTCCTTCAGGGCAGAGGAGGGCGCTATCGCTGCTGCCTGGACCCAGCCTTCTACCTCCTCCACCCTCTCTATGGCCTTTTTCTGCATCCCCACCTCCCGGTGTGTTGTTCGGCTACGAACCGTCTCCACGGACACACCCCGCCCCTTATCAGCTGCTTCTGGTTCAGAACTGGAGGATTTATCCAGGTACTCCAGCAGCTTTCCTAAAAAGCCCACATCCTGCGAAAACAGAAAGTAAATACAGGTGAAATGTAAATCCATCCTCAAAAGAAATTCAATACATAATATTTATGTTATTTGGACTATTGTGTATTTTGGATCTAGATTTGGGGTTTTCAAACTGGGGAGAAAAAAAAGAAGAAAACGTATATAACCAAATAATGATACTTGTGTATATACGTGTGTGTAAAGTATATTCTGACAGTAACACTACCTTGTTGTCCATAGTTCTCTTCTCCTCCACTACTGTCTGTCCCTCTGAAAAAGAAACATCATGATCAGTGTAAATGCTTGTCTATGTATGACTGAATGGCCATGCTTCAGAAGATGTTACCTGTCACAGGTGGGATTGTTTGGACTGTCTTTTGCGTGACAGATGAACTTTCCTCATTGTCTTCCCTCTGATTCTGAGCACTGTCTCCAGGGGCTTGATCCATTACGTAACTCTCAGGATGCTGGTCCTCATATTGCATATCTTCTGCCTCGTCTTCAGGTCTCTGCTGTGTCTCCAGGTCCCTGGATGTTTCTTCTTGTTGACCTGCCTGCTTGTCCACCACCTGCAGAGCGTCTGCGATAAGAACAGCAAGTTCATCCAGGTCTGCTGCTTTCAGACTCTTCACATCCACCCTGTGCCTTCCCACGTTCTGCAGAACTTTCCAGATGAAGGATTCTGTGAATATTATTTTTTACATTAAAATCTATTTAGTCTGATTATTGGATTATTTATGAAATATAAGAATGCTTTTCTGAGGGTCAGTCGCCAATGCATTCTCTGGGATAGGAGTATTTTTAATTTTTTTAATACATTTGTCATTATTTCATTAAAAATTACGTACCACACCACTGAATTTTGGCCTGTTCTTTATGCAAAGCTATCACTGGGATTTTAATAGTATAGTTTGGACTTCTTCTATGGTACTCCTTGCTACTTTACTGTCCTTTATAGAGCTTGACAAACTCTAGGCTACATTTGTCTTCTCCTTCAGTTGTTTCACAGAAAAAGAAAGTCATACAGGTTTTAGATGACACAGGAAAATTATGACAGATAAGGTGAAGAGGTGTAAGAAGGAAGATAAAATAACATCATACCATCCACGGGTGTAAGGGAGTCACTGGCGGAAGACTTTGTTGATCCATCTTTTAAATAGAGTCGGTCTGCTCTGGATCTGTCCCCTAGATCAGACTGAGGCAGTTTGTTCTTGGAAAGATATTTCTGAAGGGCGGCTGTGAGCAGGTCTGACCCCTGTTCCTGCTGAGGAGCTTGTGCCGCATCGCTCTGGTATCGGCTGAGGTCAGGGTAGGACTGTGACTGATAGGGCATCTCTGGAATGAACTGAGAAGGGGAGGAGTCACTTTCAGGCCTTGGTTCTCCAGAGCGGTAATACTGAAGCTCCGCCCCCTACACAGGATAGACGTACACATTTAAACCATTATTAGCTACTATGATAAGCTTAAAAACACTAGCTTTGTTTATGCATTTGGCAAATTTAATACATTTTCCAATTCAGCCTGTCATGCTAATAATTTAGCATACTTTTAGGCCTAAAGATAAGATTTCAGTTTTATCTAATAAAGAATTCTATTTCAAAAATATTCAGTCCTAAAAAAATGTGTCATGGTTTCCACAAAACAGAAACAATTTTCAACATTGACAATAAGGTGTTTTGAGCAGTAAATATTAGAATGATTTTTGAGGAATCATGTAACACTGAAGACAGTGATGCTGAAAATTGTCCAATGTAAATCTCTGCCTTAATGCAAAACCAAAAGCACAGCCCTAGGACATACACACCTTACTCGCCTTGTGTGATGATTTTGGCAGCAGTCCCAGGTGCTGCAGGTACTTCAGGGTCTTCCTAATCTCAGCCTCGGATGATTTCATTTTCTTGTCTCCAGCAGCAGTCCCATAACCCTGTGGCCTGTCAGAATATGACAGAAGACAAAAGCCATGACTGTAAGAATCATTTCCCAGTTAATAATCAGAGATAACTTGCATTCTCTGTAAAGCTCCTTTGAAACTTTGTGTATTACGAAATAGAACAAACTGTGTTGCTAAAACTTATTTAGAGGACAGTTTTTATCGAGACGTTGCTTTTATATCAGTTATGTGTCAGTAACTTTTACTCAGATAAATGCATCTAACTGAACTGAGATTAGACTATACAAATCTACAAAACTAATGTGCTGAGTATATATTATTTGGTTTAAGATTTCTATGAAGAATGTTAATACAAAAATGTCTTGCTCTGACTTTGGTATCACAGCTAATCTGAGCACAGGGTGTGAGAGTATTGATTTTATTGATTATTGATTGAGACAAAGTCTTTTCTTGCAGGAGAAAAGCCATAAAGTTGAGTGGAAAGCCCTTATATGGAGCTGGTTTGGGTGTGGCTTATGCAAACGATTTCTCAATTGTGATGTTTCCTATTTAAAAGTGTGCTATCTAACTGGCAAATGTAAGTGTTTTACCTAGGCTCTGGTAATGGTAGGGAAACTTTGCGTAGTTTGGAGAACTCGTTTGATAAAACTTGCTGTGTGATGTCATCTTCCCAAGACAACCCTGCAGGGATAGAATGAAAGCAGAAGATTTTGACTCATCTAACATGAATTATCCCCCACACACAGAGCCGCTGAATTGATCCTTGAATGCCCTAGGCATATAGCCTTTATAACCATGGTGACAGTGATGTGTGCGGTTGCTATGGAGACATTAATGCACCTACCTCTGTGTGCCAGTTTCTGAAGCAACGTGCGAAATCTCTGTACCGTTGCTGCCGTGACATCATACGTGTAGACGTCTGTTAGTGGAGCAGCCTCACAGCGGCCAAACATGCCATCTACAGAGAAAATCAAGTCAACAGCCACTTCAGGATGACAATTATGTGCACAGGAATACTTTATGCTCCGTGTGTGTGTGTATTTTTAGGTCCACCGCTCTGCATATTTTGTATGTCTCTCTTTGCTAACGCACCTGATTCTGATAATCAGCTCATTAGAAGAGAGCTCCATGCATGAGCTGTGTTCCAACTGACATGGTCCCTACAGAGTTTTTATTGCTCCCTTCTCTCTGAGCAGGGCAAATCCGTTCACTTCTGAACATTCATTCATGGATTTGTGCTGTACATAAGTGAATACGATTTAAATTACGTCTCACACACTTTAATGCACTTTAAATGGAACGTATAAGTTCGTTTCAAACTGGAATCTTGGCGGAATATCTGGTGATGTCTACTTCGCAGGGCACATACGTTTGAATAGAACAAACGTCTGAAGCGACAAGAGAAACATACAAAATGTGCAAGGAATCGGGATTGAGAATCGCTGGTGTACGCATTACATTTGCATCTCTATTTTATACTCACACGAGGGGAAACGTCTCACTGTGTTATTATTCAGTATGTAAATGTAGCACAGCAAATGATCCTATATGTTGTGACATGCAGTGAATCAAATTATGGCAATCATAACAGAAATTTTTTAAAAATCATTTAGAAATTTTTTGAAATTTTATTATTAACCTTATTTCCAGTTTATATTAGTCATTTGTAATTGTTAAAATTAAATTATGAAAACAAATCTATAATATATAATCTATAATATATTTTTTAATAATTAAACAATAGGGAGCTGAAGAAGCCAGTGTCGTATCTTCTGTCAGACCACTGATTATGTGCTGTTCTGTTCACTCAGTAGAGCTGAATGAAATAAAAAATAACACACACTCACATCACATATGAGTAAGAAAGTAGGTTAAGTCTGACTGACCTACATGTGAATGATTTCATTCATATTACCCTCTCATTGATGGAGTGTGGGAACATATTGTACCAACCAAAAAAATGGACTTTCAACCTTTATGGAGGAGAGTTCGGAACAGTTGCTTAGCAACAGAAAAATGGTACTAAACACAGTATGTGTGTGGTTGTTGGTGTGCTTGATACGGTGAGTAAGGGTCTGTATCTGTTGTGACATAGTCAAAGAGTTAAAATGCACTGTATTCATAATGAGGCTAGACACAGACACACAGCTGCTGAATCTAGATCAAAATAAGAGGTTGATCAAACAGCATGATGCATGAGATTTACAGAGACTGCAGGTCCCAAATGCAAATGTGTGACTCACCATTAAGACAGACTTCATAGTTCAGACACAGACCCTTCTCAAACAGGCAGCCTAAGAGAAAGAGAGAAACAGAATTTTAAGAGGGCCACACACCAAGGACAATAATTATAACCATAATCAAAAGTTCTAAAAGATCAAAAGTTGGAATAATAATAATAATGATGACACAGACAAATTGTATTGATGGACTGATTTCAGCTGGATGATTGATAAAACATTGACAGGCAAATTTAAAGTGCAAAAACATATCACTCCTCTACGGTTTTTAGGGATCTCAATAATATCTCAAACTGTGCTCCAATTTGCCCCAAGAAAGCCTGAAATCAAAAGACAGAGATCTCAGTATAAACTTCTCTTATCACATTCGACCACAAACTATGCTGTCCACGTCGGTTTTATAGATCTCTTCTACTATATCAGAGGAGAAACGTCTGAGAAAAACTTCAAAGAATTACAACTGAGGACTCCTGACCAAACATCAAAACATCTCAAAAAGCATCTGAGCAATCAATTTCTCCTCTGGCCTGGACGGTGTCTTTATACCATACGCATTGCTGTGGTACAACAGGTGAGGTTTTACAATAGAGAGGGCATGTTTAACATTCCTTCTTTGCAGTTTTGCTTAATATCCTCATCCAAACAGCTGGGAAATCATTTTTAATCAAACCAGCTCAGATGGTGTAACTCTCAGCGTTTTGCTGTTTTTAAATCTGTCATGATGATGATGATATAACTTTGTTTTCAGACATTCTTCTTGCGTACTGGTATACTGATAGTGATATACTGTATTACAGAACTTACCGCAGCGTGTTTGGCATTCACACAAATCATTCATTGCAAATTCTGCTCACACAAACCTCCTCACACCAAGTATCTCAGCAGAAAATCACTATTTCTCAGGCTCTGAATGTCGGTGAAGGGTTTAGCAGTATCTGACCTCATGTGTGATTAACACTTCTGGTCTTATGTGAGCCTGATTCTTCTTTGCTTCATCTATTCTGGTTTTAACATTGACTGTCACGATTGTGCAGTTAAATAAGTACTTTGTTTACCTGTTTCAAATAATGAGTCAAATCCTGAAAGTTCTGCATGAATGGTCTGATTAATAAAGTAAGACGTTTATCCACATACTCATTTAGAATGAAACAGCCTGATGGATGAATAATGTTAACCTGATTTTTATTACTTAGTTTAAAAGAAATTACTTATTTAATTGTCCACTAATCCACACATAAGTGCATAAATAAATTGCTCAACTTTTTCAAGGTTAGTGCACACACATCCCTCCCCTTTCATAAGACGCATGATTGTATTTTGACGCATTCACAAAAATAGAGCAGACAGGATGCACCCACACATGACACATATACACACAAACAACATCATGATGCATGGTCGCCGCCTTATATTTCTATTGAAAGCTCTCTGTTACTATGGAGAGTGGTTTGCGTGCTCAGTTTAGAGGGAGGCAGTGAGAAGCTGAAGTCACAGTTCATCAGAATCACGGCGGACAGACTGTCTCCTCACTGACATCCTCTCAAATAAATCCACTGACACTCATCAGCTCAAATTATGAGAGTTTTCTGTGTCATTTTAACATGACTGTGTGACCATCATGTCAGCTTCTGCATGAGCCAATGTCTGAGGAGGACTAAGTGCAGATGCTGAGGTTTAGCAGTGTCCAGGGTAGCTTGATGACCGAAAATATAGATGGATGGACAGATGAAAATCAAAGATTTACTGCAATACAAACTAGATCAAAGAATAAAATATGGGGAGAAAAAACAAGCCATTGAAGCAATTTATATTTTTGTTAAATTGCATTAAAAAAACAATATAATAAATTGGATTTTAGCAAGTTTTTTAAAAAGTGGAAAAAAATGTATTCAAATTATTATTATTTTATTTAACACATTTTTATATAAAACACTTGAACATAAAGCAACATTTCCCTTTGCTTTGCTTTTTGGTCCAAGATTTTTGCTTTTCAAAATAAAAAATCTGGCCACCTCTAACATGGACTATAAAATAAATTTAAATGAATTAAAATAACACAATCAAAATTACATAGCATAGTTTAAAATTGTCACCCAGAAAACAAACAAACCAGTAAATAAATAAATATAGAATAAATTGGAATATTATTATTAAATTCATCTTTTAAAGCATTATGTGTAACTGTTTTGTGTGTTGATATCTAGGTGTTATATTTTCCTATACTATATTAGCTTTATATATTCAAGAAAATGTATTTATCTAAGACTGTGTCCTAGGGTGTGAGATAGCAAAACTGTATGAAAAAAGAACGTATATAAATATTTAAATAACATGAGAAAAATGTATCTTCACTCTTAGAGTTACAAATAGCATAAGAGAGGTTTCATCTTTAATGTTAGAGAGACAGATCTATAATAGAGAACATTATATAAAGATCAGTTATTATATATAAATCGGTAGTTAGAGGTTATATATATATATATTTTCATTGACTGTTATAATGTACATCCGTTTAGTCATTCATGCGGTCTAGATGAAGTCTAGCAATGAAGTCAATATGAAATTAACATGCTGCAACCTGTTGCTATGGTTACAGTTGCTAATGACTGACAGGATGACCTTTTTCTAGGCTGGGTTTATGAATCACACAGACCCCGTATCAACTATATTATTGTGGCTCATGCTGTGAGCAGGGGCGAGCTGTAATCTGTGATGCTTCATTTCCCATTTCCTGTGCTCCTGCTGCGCTGACTGCAGACAGAGGCCCTCCTGAACACACAAGCCACTATCTGATATTCAGACTAATAATATGATTAAACAGTGCAAATAATAATTTGCATTCGTCGAGATAACATGCCGAGTGTCTATCGCTGATTCTCAAGCTCCGGACCCAGTTATGTAATGACCAGTGTATGAAGTCCTATAGCTTGACAGCCTCACAATACACGACTTAAAATCACTGAATGTACAAAATTAAGCTATTTCATAGAATGGAGCGACTAATGGATCAGCCTGTGATGTATATTTTGCGGAAATTAAGCTAAATTATACTATTCTTGTCGCTTTCTTTATTGGCCCAGTAAAGACGATCTGCGCATCCACCCTTCAGATTACACACTTGATCTGCCTAGAAAACAGCTACAAGCTATCGGAAACGAATCGGATGGAAGATACAGACTTCAGATACAGATACGGACTAATATTGACATGGCGCGCGCATCATTTCGCCCTTTCCTTACGGAAACGCGCGCACGCGCGCGCACACACACATTTACATTCACACGCACACTATAAAACACTTAACGTTACCGAATTTTTGATCTGCCGCTGAGGCGAGACCGGCCCGCAGCACGAGGATGGTGAGAAACAGGTGAAACGATTCCATCCTTCCGATCACGCGTCCATCTCCTCCACTCGTTTTTAATCCATTCCAGGGGTGGATTTCCTTCTTTTTTGGATTGGAGACGGTGTGTAGAGAAAGGGAGAAATGGGAAAGGGAGAGAGAAAAAAGAGAGGAGGAGACGTCAAGCGTACGCAAAACCTGTCAGCGCGCACCGCAGTCCGCACGGCGCGAGAATCAGCACTGAACAGCAACCCACGTCTGACGTCACAGACACGCGCACACAAACACACTAGCGATGAGGCTAAAAAAAAGACAATTATTTTCAGTCCTATTGTGGTTAAATAACATGCAAAAAGTCTATCTATGTGAACGATTGTGTTTGCTATCTTATCATAGCTAACTAAAACCATAGAAAACATTTATGTGAAATTAAATAAAATCATTACCTTAGTGCCGATAATAATTCATAATATTAATAAAAATGATAACTGATATGATATTGTGTTATTTAACCATTAAAATGCCAAATGTTCAAAAAGAGAATAATATCTAACTGTATTTGTGTTTACAATATTACATCAACACAAATAATTACTTTTAATTACTAAAATTACTTTAAGAATTAATTTTCCCCCATTCAAACAATTTTCTGGCAGAGAATATAATGTTTATTGAAAAGAAAACAGTGGACATCATCAAATACAGAGACTTTACAATCCTATATCTGATGCCAAATATCCTCTAAGGTAAGCATATTGTTGGTCATAAGGCACAGGAAATTATATATATATATATATACACATCTGTAAGGCAAGCTCAGCACAGAGAGTTGCTCTGACTGCATACGTTTACTTTTTGTGATAATATCGATCATATTAATAAGCATCATAAAATCTGTCATAATAATATTAACAATAATTTATACAATAAAAACACATTCTTGCAGACAGGAATAAAACCAATAGTTTGAGGTTTGACCATCTACATGTCATAAGCTCAGCTCAATGACACCGTCACAGACCAAACCAGAACCTTCACTTAAAATCAGACTACACATAAGATATTTTCTGTAACTCTAGAGATGCAGATGACTGAAGAAGCACAGCTGGGATGAAGCGGGTGAAAGGTGACCAGGTGTTTTTGAAGGAGTGACATGTGCTACAGAAAGGCCAAACAAAATACAGAGATATGGCAGCATTAGATATCCAGGGTCATGTGACACTGCAGCTGCCAATGTATGTTTAAGCACTGACAGCCAGTGCTGTGATGGTGGACACCACACATAATACATAATACATATAGATACATATATATATGAACACTTAGGTGTGAAAAACATTTAGGTGCATATTTGGTTAAATCACACACTCACACACACTTATATGATGAGCAGAGTACTTCTTTGGTAAATTTGTCTCCTAAAAGGAGCATCTGTAGGCATTAACAGAGATTATAATATATAACACTTTCAAAGAGTCCAGTGCTTGTTTAACAAGAACTCTTACGGTTAATATTTATCAAACTTTTCCAAACACTATAATTCCTTATTTGTATATATTTACAGTCTGAGCTCAGTTATATATATTATATAATCTCTCCACCATTAAATGGCGGATGTTGTTAGAGTTTGCCACTCTTGGTTTAGAAGTCTTAAAGCGTAAACAAATAATCAATTTGACAGAGGTTGCTGAACTGTATCCCTTTTTAACTTTAAAAACCTTTAAACACTCTCACTTTCGCTCTTGTCAAGTCAGTGCACATAACATCAATAGCGTTTTTTCTTCTTTCACACTGTAAATCTGTTAAAAGTGATAAAATCTGAAGATCCAACATGTACAAATTTTGCCCACCACTAAAACACAGGGCTTAAATATGGCTGAGGTTTGGAGTCTCAGACAGGGATTTGTAGTTTTTTTTAAATACAGTAAGTGTAGGCAGAAAGAAGTTGGTTCCTTTGATTAAGGAAAGTGTCGTTTCTCCCCATCCACTGAAAGCTCATACCTGCCAAACACACATAAACACAAACATATTCACATAAACATTTCTGATACTATTTTTCCACACCTTTGGCTAAATATTCATGAAATGAATTTTTTTTACTGTGCCATTTTCATAAATAACATACATAAGAACATAAATGTCTGGGTCAATTTTAACTAAATTTGTGTGTATACTTTACATTAAGAAAATGTATATACTGTAACTCATAACAAATATAGTAGTATTTCACTGTCTGAACAATTTTTAAATTTTATGTAAATGTAAATTAAACTTTAAAACAAATCTAGAATATATTTGTAAACTTATATATATATATATATATACACACACACACACACACACACACAGTATATATATATATATATATATATATATATAAATAAATGAAATTATTATTATTATAATCATATTTTTTTCTTATTTTCATTTTTAGAGATATATTTAAATAGGGCACATATATTATATTATAGTATATATATTATAGTAATAAGAATAATAAATGTCATGTTCATATTAAAGTCTTAATCTTTGTAAACCATATAAATTTCTTACCACTGCGTTGAACTTTTTGATATATCCTCAGAGGTTAAGTCAATTAACACCTGGGAGAAAAACACAAATATAATTTTTATATATGAATTCTTATTTGTTCATGAGAGTCAAAAATAAAAAAAAATTTAGATTTAGAACAATGATAGAACAATGTTGTAATTTTTTATTTTTTTTTACGAAGAGGGATTAAGAAGTTATCTATGTCAAAAATGTTGTGAGGACTGTTATTTCTAATGTTATTTATGATGTGAGGGTTGCCACCTTTCCCAGCAGCCCTCTGTGTTTTGACAGAATTGATCCTCCATTTTTCACGGCCACATCTAGTCTTCTTCTGGGTAACTCCGCAAGTGACACGCTGAATTCAAACCTACACAAACACATGAATGCAACCCACAAACATTCCTTTAAAAATACTTGTATTTGTGTTTTAATTCAATGTAAAATGAGCAGACTTGAGGATAAGAGACTTGAAGAGGAAAAAGAAACTGACGATTGATCAAAGGTTGGATTCACTGTTTTCTTCATCATGTTTGTTTTTCTGCGTCCAGAGCGTCGTTTATCAGGCAACAAATACAATCGGACGTATGGATCAGAACCATTTTCAGTAGAAGAAATCAGATTCCTGCAAGCAGAAAAATGAAGACTTTCATATTAAAAACATGTTTTAGAGGCACTGAAATATTTCACAAGGTCAAAAGTCATACCTGCATTTGAGTACCACGACAATTAGTTTGTTTCTTTGGCCACTGTGTCTGATGGTTAACTGAATTTCACCCAATGGCGCAAAACCAGGTGAAGCTCCACTGCAAAAATAATAAATAAATAAATAAATAAAATGAAATATTTTTTAACTGTTGCAGTTTTGGAATTTTAGCAAACCATGAATGGCACCAGACAAAAAGGTCAAAATATGTAAAAAATGTTCAAACATACTTCTGTAATTGTTGTATTGTCTTCTGGAGCTCCTGGGCGGTGCTGGGATTAGAGATGTCAGATGCTATGCTGGGAGTCGGTTCTTTGCTGTTTAGGTGTAGCTCAGAGCCAGAGATGGCCAGGTTAGACGTACTCCGCCCTGCTTTAGCCAGACGGGTAGGTGAGTCCTCTAATGGCCTGTTGTCAATCAGGGGTTCCACCCGCGGGGAGGGTATTGGGGTGGGTTGGCTTCTGGGTGCCGGGGTCGGCTGTTGGGTTTTGGATGCTGGGGGGGGCTCTGAAACACTGGGCCGCTCAGGAGAAGGGTTGGGGGTCACGATGGAGTGAATCATCTGAACTGAGGACGGCTGATCTGATACTTTCAACTTATCCAGAGAGAGAATCTAAAAAATACATATAGACAAATGTGTGTTGGTTACTGACTTTTATATGTATACTTTCAGCAAAAGCAACACCTGCTCTTGAGATGGACGGCAAGGTTCAGCTGTTTCTTTGTGGTCGTGCTGAACCTCCTCACTGAGGCCATTAAGGCACCATTTTCACTAAAGCTGCTTTGTATTTGATATATTTCTAAAAACATAAAATGAATAAAATTTCATTTTGGTTATGGTTTTAATTGTTTAATTATTGCTGTGGTCACTTCCAGTTTAGTTTTTCTCTTATTTAGAGGGCATATTCCTTTTTTTTTTTAATTATTGAGCTAATTACAATTTGTTTATAACTATTTAATGGCTTAACCCCATGTGTAATATTTAAAATACTGTGCTTTAAGTAATTTTTTACTTAAACTGTGAAAAGTTTTTTCAGTGTGTGTGAGATGTTTGTGTGTTACCCTAAGTGCCATCTTCATCTTAATTGTAGAGCCAGGTCCTGAGTCCCTGAGTAAGAATTCCTGAACGGTAGTCATCTGATCCTCCTTCAGCAGTTTTGACAGAGGATAAGCATACGTCCCAAGGCAACACTCATGCTTATCATCCTTTACCTGCACACATACACACACAAAACAACTCGTAGAGACACTACTATGTTGTAAACACTGCAACTTCCAGATTATATATACTTTCCATGAATAGGGTATGAACTGAACTGAGTCAATTTTTATAAATACTTTTATTTCTATGATTTATTTATTTTCCATAAATAAATAAATACACATACACATGAATAAAAAAACAAACAAACAAACAAAAAAGCAATATGGATAGCAGGGCAACAAATTTAGTCTAAACATCACTTGGAAGAACAGCTAGTATCATACCAATGTTGGAGTTGTAATTATTGTTACACTTTTCTAGAATAATCAAAAACAGTATTACCCTGCAGTGTTAAAATATTTTACCTTTCAGGTATCAGCTTATATTTTTTACCATTAAGTCTCAAAATCCCATGACCTGCGAGCGCATGTTTGTGCTTTACCTTTACTTCAAGATCTCGATCCATTGGATTGTGGATCAGGAATGTGAAGGCCTCCTCCCAAAGCGGCTCGTTGGTTTTATATCTCTTCTGTAATGAGAAAAGAATGTAAAACATTTAAACATTTAGCAACAGCGAAAACACAAAGGTTCTGTATTGGATTTAAAGGGGTCATATGATGCAATTTCAAGTTTTCTTTTCTCTTTGAGGGTGTTACAAGATGTTAATGCATAGATAGGTCTCAAAGTCTCAAACTCAAAGAATCATTCTTTATAAAAGTTAAGACTTGACCACACCCCCCTAAAATGGCTCATTCAAATACCACCACACATCTTAAAATAGAGGAACTGTAATAAAAAAAAAGTTTGTTGAAAATTTAAGCATGTCAACATATTCTGTTACACCAAATTCACAGAATATTGATCTTTAAAATAGCATCATATAATTCAAAGTCAAATCTGACTTAAGCTAACTTGCAAAATCACCTTTTGCAGTGAAATATTGTTATACAAAGACAGCTAAACATCAATTAAGTGTAATGAATTTATATGTATCCATCTATTTTGGTGGAAAGCCTTTTTAAAAAAGCCTCACAATTTTTCATGTTTAAATTTGCACCTGTAAGGAATAACACAATATGTTATACACATCTAAATATAAAGATTTTTACTTGTGTGGATCAGTATGTTTACCTTGCTCTCAAAGGATTTGTGTCCCAAGGTAAACTGGACGAATGGACTGGGCACACTGGTGACCTTTTTACCGGACTACAGAGCATAAAAATAATTATTAACAGTGGTTCCATATTAAAACGCACACAAATAACAATATGCACAAATAACATTTTCAACCTTAGCCACACTCAAAATAATTTAAATCATGGTATATTACATACATATTTGTACACTAACCATATCATATTTACCCCAATCTAAATCTGTAATATGAACCACACCTGGCATGCTGTCCATTACCAAAGACAGTTACAGTACGTAGAAAGCTGAGCAAGCAACACTTTAAATAAATGTTTAATCTGTGCGATGACCATACCATTTAAACGTTTCATACGTTTGCATAAGATTGTTTCCCAACTTTATTATTATTATTTTTTTTTTTGTTCCAAGTCACATTCAAATTCTTGTGATGGACCAGAGGGAGCAAATATAGGTCCTATTTACTTGAATGAGAAAACTGAACAAAACTGATTTACAAGATTTCAGTTTTTACATATTTTCAATTTGCACTAAAATCAATATTTAAATTTAAAAATTAAAGAGTACTATAAATAAAAGCTTCTTTACTTCAAATCACAATATATTAGGCTGGTCTAATCAATACACTTTCACATTTAAAGATTTTTTTGCTGAAATTATTATTGTTAAAACTTGTTGAAATGACTGACCCTGATAATAGACACCACAGCATGCTACAGATTTAATCCAGATGTGGTAAGCATTACATTTGGAAATATTCCATTAGATAGAATGTTGAAAATGTTCTAAAATATTTTATTTATTTAAAATGAATGCAATGTACTATACTACTATAAGTACATAAAACCTAAAAACATTTAGGCTATGTAGGATTGTATAATCGTGATTCATAAATTGCTTGAATCAAATGCAATCAATTCAGAATTGGGAATATGGGATTTGAAAGCTGAAGAGAATTAGTCTGTGGCATTCAGAATCGGAATTGAACGCCTTTCAGACAGTCAGATGCACACGCAGGTTTGCATGCGGTTAATCATAGCACACAAACAGCACACAGTACCTGCAGCAGAAGGATCTTAAATTGACAAACAACTTGCCACGTCTTTCTACATCATTATGTGTGTGTGTGAGAATTGGGAAAAAGCTGGTTGCATTACCTTTATCGTTTTATTGACTGTACCCTTCTTCAGACCTGCATTGTTGAATTCGAAAGGATTGCGCTTATTTCCCCAAGCAGAAAAAGACGAGACACACACGCGTACACACACACACACACAAACAAATACAAATACAGGCAGGATTATTAGGAGGATGGCATGCAGAGTTAATTCATAACAGCACAAAAACACGGACATCCTGGAGTACTCACTCAATCATTCACAACAAAATGAATGATTACGGAATTAATGCATGATTATTTTGATGAAAATGATGACGCCTCATTGTATTTTATCCGTATGATTGTTCAAAATGATGAAAGAGCCTAGCAGAACGTATCAGCATATATTTTTTTTGATTAGTCATGTCTGGGCACATGAGAGGACAAGAACGTCAAGAACGGTGATGAAGAAAGAATGATAGAAACAAACATGAAAGAGAAATACAGACAAGGCAATCCAAAGAAATTCAGTCCAACTCGCACTTCACTGCAATTCAACCCGCAATTTAATTTAATTGCAGAAATATGTCACACAATGTCATGGGCACTGCAGGACACTACAAGACGTCTGAATTTACTCAAAACGCTTTCAGTGACTGATGAAAATGACCAAATGAGGCATGGGCTGCAAACCGCAACAGTTGTACAACAGTTATGGATAAACTCATTGTAAATGTGCTGAAATTTAATAAAATTCACGCTTTTAATCAGAACAGTTTGCTTTTTGCTTGGAGACACAACAGTTGATTCCGTTTTTGAGTGGAACTTGTGCAAAGCAGTAGGGCTGCACGATGATGACACACATCATAATGATAGATTATTCCCTTGAAACCAAAATAAGCTAAAAACGCATTGCTTTTCTGTAGTATTAAGCCTTAACTATACATCGAGTTCTTTAAATAAAAAAGTTAGAATATGCATAGAGTTGTAATGATACACTAAAACTAAAATTAAACGATCCAAAAACCCAATAGAACACATCTTAAACGCACAGAATACCAAAATTTGATTTTGAATGATTAATTGCCGCTTTGAACTATTATGTTATTGTGGCATCCATAATTGTAATTGTGTAATTGTAGCAGCCCTACAAAATAGCTGTCGAATATTATGTCTGGAACAGAAAGTTTAATTTGTATGTACAAATAATGTATAAACTGCTGTATAAAATGTTGCTTGTGTGACATTGCTTAATCATGTGTCATACAGTGAAGTGCAGAGAGAGAGAGAGTTCTGTTTCATTCAACATGCTTCCAAAATTGACACTACTGCACCTCTGTTACACCCCCAAAACATGCTACTGTTCAAAATTTTTGTATGTCTTTTACGCTCATCAATGATGCATTCATGTGTTAAAACAAAAAACAGCAATATAGTGAATTTTCAGCAGCATGATTCCTTAGAAATCATTCTTATATGCTGATTTGCTGTGCTACTAAATGTTTTGTGGAGATTGTGACTTTTCTTTAAAGACTCTGATCTAAAAAACTGTTTGAAAGAGAAGAAATTAATGAATTTAATGTCACTTCTGATTAATCTTTGCTATAAATATGCAATCCTATTTCTAATAAAAACAAATAAATAAAAATCGTACTGACCAAAACCTTCTGAAGAGTAGTATTTCACATAAACACAATTTTATAACATATATTTTGTCCTTTTTAGAGATTATCAATACTAAACAATAACGATTTTATACTTGTCAAACATTGCTTTATCAATTGATTAAAAAAGGTCTGATTTCAAATAATGAAATAAGAAAAAAAAGTTGTATTTAGAAAACATTTTACCAGCAATTTTGTGCATGTCTATTTGTTATCAATATATTTTATATTTTCATTTTTCTAATAACTACTCATAAAAAATATATATTATCATACATAGACACCTCCATTAAGCTACAAGCGATCAGCCAATCTTCTTTCTAGTTATGGTTTCATCACTGCCCAATAAAAAAAAAAGGTCAGCAATATACCCATAACCACAAAACCTCATTTAGCTCTCCAAACAGGACAACTGTGTTCTGTTGCTGTGTGAACATAGTCAAAATGTTTCCCCTGAAAAACCTCTGATGCTCTATATTCAAAAGCCTTCTTTAAAAGGAAAGAGTGCACCTTTACAGTAAAAAAAACAACAACAACAACTACATACACAAAAAATGGCTGCATTAACACCTCTTACACAGACCATTAATATCTATGCAAAATGCAGGCAGGGACTCTGTAAATAAACACTAGCATGCTGACAGACCAAACCGCAACATAAACAAATACAAACAAAACAGTCCTCAGAGCCAGAACAGCATTACAGGAAGAGTTTACATGCATAAGCAAAGTTGAGATGTTACTATGAAACATTTGTAAATGAAACTACCGGCTGTTAATGCAGGTAAAATGCAAGCAGACCAGTCTAATGGAAATGCCAGCAGAGTGACTCACAAACATTGTCCTGTAGAGGGCAGAAGTGTTCTCACAGAACACCAGCCCGGCAGAGCGGCGCTCTCTCAGACACCCACTGCCCACGTGCCCCTCAAAAACACTCTTCACCCAGAGCCACAGGAAACCAGAGCGGGATAACAGAAAGAAACAGAGGATGAAAGGAGAAAAAGGCAAGGCAAGGGTAGAAGTAGAAGCGATACCTGATGAAAGAGCGAAGATGGAACGTAGAAAAAAGAAGAAGAAAGAAAGAAGCTTGTGTGGGTAAGTATGTGCGTGTGTGTGTTAATGCTCACTGGCAGATTTTTGGCTGAGTCCAGATACACCAACAGTAATGCTGATGACAGTCCATCATTGGCCTGCCCTTTATCTGCTTTAATGCTGCTTAATACCTGAAAGGCAATACATAAAACATTAAGCAGTGCTGGCTATGTGCTGTGTGTGATCTAAGTGAACTAAGTGATGTCTTGTTTTACATGCAATAATTATTTGAATCACAAAATGATTTTATATTAGTTCACAGTGGGAATGGGAGATTTCAGAGTTTAAAAGTAGATTTTTTTTTAATTGAATTCATTTATTTTTAAAGAATTTTTTATTTTTATTTAGCAAGGATGCATTAAATTGATCAGAAATCTATTTCAAAAGAATTCACAACTGCAGTTTTCAGCTCTGATAATGTCAATAAATGAGCATCAAATCAGCAGATTAGAATTATTTCTAAAGGATCATGTCACACACTGAAGACTGGAGTAACGATGGTAAAAATTCAACTGTTTGAATCATGCAAAAATTATATTTTTGATCAAATAAACGCAACCTTTGTGAGCACAAAAGACTTCTTTCTTACTGACTCTAAAATTTTAAAGGGTAGTGTATTTTTGTTATTTGATCAGTAAAGTTTAAATCATTAACAGAAGTCATATGTGACCCTGGACCACAAAACCAGTCTTAAGTCGCTGGGGTATATTTGTAGCAATAGCCAAAAATACATTGTATGGGTCAAAATTATTGATTTTTCTTTTATGCCAAAAATGATTATGAAATTAAGTAAAGATCATGCTCCATGAAACATATCAAATTGTCATTTTTGATTAGTAATATGAATTAAGAAAGCACAACTTTAAACGTGATTTGCTCAGTATTTTGGTTTTTTTGCAACCTCAGATTCCAGGTTTTCAAATAGAGGCATCTCGGCCAAATATTGTCCTTATTGTTATTTATTGAGCTTTCATATGATGTAAACATCTCAATTTTGTAAAATTTAACCTTATAACCTTTTGTGGTCCAGGGTCACATATAATAACACCATTTTGATGTGTTTGAGAGGTGTGTTATGTTACCTCATCGAGTTTATCAGGTGTAGATAGAAGAGAAAGCCATTCAATTTTCAGGTGAAGCTTTCCTTTAGGAACATCATCAAGAACAAACCACTACACACACACACACACACACACACAAAGGTAAAACAAGGAGTGGATTTATTATATGAAAACAAACGTAATTTAAAAAATTTGGACTATAATAATAACCTTTAACTTTATATATAGTTCATATATAGTATAGTTCACTCTAACATGAACATGCTGCTGTCATTTACTCAGCCTTTGATACCACATGCATAAAGGCCCCGTTCACGTTTAATTTTTTTGAAAAGAGGCAGGACAAAAAATAGTAATAAAAATTAAATACAGAAAAAAACTATTAATACTCCACAGAAGAAATTATTTCTTAAAGGTTCGGAACATCACCGTGCTGAGTAAAAGATGCTAAGTCAATTTTTTGACTTTAATAATTTAAGCGATTTTTCTATTCAAACTTTGACCTCATACAAAAATGAAGCTGGACAGATGTAAGACCAAAATGAAAAAAATATATATATTTTTTTGTACCTGATCTACTTTGTGTTCCTTCTCTAGTTCATCTACATTGATGGTAACGCTAAAGAATACAGAAGGACAAAAATCAAAGAATTAAAATAAAAACACATCCACACAGATCCTAACAATCTTTAAGCTATTAATGCACAGCCATTACCTTCCCAAAGGATCAGGTTCATCATGGTCCTCATCCAAAAGCTCTATCTCCAGATTCTGTCCCTGTTGTTTGTACACAAATGCCTAAAACACATATAAACATCTTGGGTTGCTAAATAAAAACATGTCAGAGAAAAACAGATTCAATCACAATTTAGTCTCTTACCTCATAAACTTGGTTCCATTTAGGATTAATTGTATCTTTGATGACTTTGGATGTGAAGAGCTGATTACCCAGCTTAATGACACCATATGGGTCTGACTTTCCTTTTATCAGGCCCCCCAGAAATTTGTCCTTCGCTATAAGATCCTGTGCCTCAATAAAATGAATCCGCAGAACAGCCTTAAACAGAAACACACATATGATATAAATATTTTGTTTATATACATGTACGCATGTGTATGTGAAGTGCGTCACCTTTGGCATGGGGAAGCGGATTTTGGCAATCTGTTCTTCACTTGCAAGTGGTATAGATAGTTTGTTTGGCAGCACGAGAAAGCTGCATATGATATCCTGAATGATACCGTCACACAAACCGCTGTGAAAGACAGAGAGAATCATGTTAAAAATGAAAACAAATCAGTAAAATGCAATAAATTCACTCTATCCACCCATCAATAATTTTTTTCTAAAAATTAAGTGATATTTTGAATGGCAAGACTATGCTGATAGACCAGTTTTATTATGCGTTTTAGGTAAACCAAGCTTAATATCTGTTGTGTGCCTGTATTTCCACTGTGTCAAAAACAGCAACTTGATATTCTGCTAAATGACTGTTTTGGTTGAATGATATGAAGCAAACACCTTTCAGTGCCTTTTTGCTTTGACTGAACACACATTTTTAGGCCCTTTTTTGCTTAAAACATGTGAAATTAAACATTTAGAAAGGTGTCTAGGGCCCACTAGAGGGCCTCAGCAAATTTCAAAAGTATAATAAAAGTTCATATTAATAATATCATTTATATATTAGTTTTAATTAATATGAAATGCTGAAAATATACAATCAACAAACGAAAATAATATTTTTTAATCACACTTCCCCTCTTCTACCCATGGTTCCTAAAATTTCTGAAACCACAAAATTAACTGTGGTTAAATAATTCATGAACACTCAAAACAACAAAAATCTGGAAAGCTTTGTCTCAATTGCTCCCAATAAATCATAGAATACACATATTGGGAGGCTTTTGAATGTTGTATTAAACTATACAGGTCTTTCGAATAAAAAAATGGAGAGAATTAGTGGAATAAGTGGAAGAATTGAAGGAACAGTGTAACCAGAAATTAAAATTCTGTCAGGCTGTTTTGGGTCACCATTGACTTTCATAATAGAAAAAAAAAATACTATAGAAGTCTATGGTGACCCAAAACAGCCTGGTTACAAACTTACTTCAAAATATATTCTTTTGTGTTAGGCAGAACAAAGAAATTTATACAGGTCTGAAACTACTTGAGGGTGAGTAAGGTGATTTTTGGGTGAACTATTCCTTTAAAGAACTATAATACTTCCTCCATCCTCCTGCAGCAGATCTCTATTAGTACAGTTTTCATTCAAGTACTGCTATTTATAGTTGTTTATAGTCCTTCACCCACACTATGTTAATGGAGTATAATTATTTTAAATATTTACCAATTAACTTGGATTTTAGCTTGGGGCCGTAGCACATCGGGATTCATTTATTTATTTTTTTAGAGATCAAAGAATTCAGTTTGAAACGTGACACTTCTGTGAGGGTGTGTGTGTGTTTGAGAGAGAGAGAAAATATAACAAAGGACAAGATCTCTACACGCCTAAACCACAACACCAGCTCCACCTATGATATAACCATAAAAGGAGAAAAAGAGAGAGAAAGAGAGAGAGACTCCTCTGGGAAACATATTAAACTCTACATTTGGACACATACACTCATGTCAGGGGATCACAGGGCAGACTTTAAGATAAAACACACTATTAAGACCCCATCATTTCCCCACCATCATAAGTGGGTGTAAACGTGGATCGTCTGATGTGGTCTGACAGGAAGAGCAGCATTTCTGAGACTGGAGTGAGCGTGTATAATGTTTGTGTGAGAGACTGTTATCTGTGCCACCTCAAAATACAAAATAGGTCATGTGACAACACGTGTCCATTTCAAAGGTTGCCTTACCCACCACTCTCCAGTTTTATGAAGGTGGCATAATATGATTACATGATGATGTGATGCATCACTCACTTTATTCCAGGGATGTCCAGCATATTTGTAAGACCTGTCCAGTTTATATCCAGAAACTGAGAGAGAGAAACAGAAACATGTAACAATATTTAATACATAATGGTTGTGTATAAAAATATATATGCAAAATTCTAATGTTTGTTTTCTGTAAAATACATTTATAAACACTAATAACAAAAATATGAATTTGTAGTCATTGGCTGTAAGTATAATCAAATATATTAGACATTCACTGTTCAAAAGTTTGGAGTCATTAAAAATGTTATTTATTTATTTAATTAAAAAATTAACAAAATATCTAAAGTCTTATGCTCACAGAGGCTAAATATATTTAAAAGCACAGTAAAACAGTAATATCGTAAAATAATATTACAATATAAAACATTTAACATATTGAAAAATTTAATTTATTCCTGTGATGGATCCTTTAGAAATCATTCCAATATGATGACTTTCTGCGTAATAAATATTTCTCCTTATTATTTTATTATGTTGAACATAATTTGTAATAATGTTAAACGTAGTTTTTGTGGAAAGGTTCAAAAGATAAAGACGTCCAGTCAGCATGCCGGGAATGAGATGAATGAATGAGAAAAGTTTAGGAGGAAGAGTTTTAGATCTTATTTGAACAGTAACAGGTCAGAGCAGTGTTCTGATTCAGAGAAAAAACTCTTAGAGGAGTTACTGTACAAGGGTGTGGAGTGTTATTAAATAACAGGCACAATCTCATCGTTCTTTACATTATACGATAAGTAATGCCAGGTATGTAGTAAAAAATAATAATAAAAGAAACTATTTAGACAAAGACACGATGAAAGAATGTTCTTCTACATTTGACACAATAGTGTGTGTATGTTAACATACAGGTTTCTTGAGGAAGAACACAGACAGTGCACCAATCAGTGGCATATCTCCAAGCAATGGCTCCATGATGACCCTCAACACACCATTAAGCTACAAATGCAAACAAGAAAAAGAAGGTAAGATTATAATTAGTGCTGGGCAATGATTAATCGCGATTAATCGCATCCAAAATAAAAGTTTTTCTTTACATAATATATT
>JAUCMS010000044.1:16425324-16449229 GCA_032357445.1 Enteromius radiatus
AAAGAAAAACTTTTATTTTGGATGCGATTAATCGCGATTAATCATTGCCCAGCACTAATTATAATATATAACAGTGAGCAATGCTGGATTCAGACTCGCTTGCATGAGCACTACAGCTCAATGTGTTGCAGCATATTCAGTAACTATTAGTCAAATAATTCTGACTTGCATATAATGCATATGCACAGTTTGAATCCTGCTTGGGTTATTTCCTGATACCACTACCTCTCATAATGTTTCCTGTAACATCTCCGCTATCCTCTTTAAAGTCAAAAGGGTAATATAAATAATTAAAAAATGTCTGCTTGCAAATATGAGAGCAGACTAACATTACATCTAATGCCTGGCAATAAACTAACAAAGCAAAGAAGCTCTGTTATACAGTTCAAAATCATATCAAAGTTCCTGTGTGGTCACTCTGATTTTTATCAGGATAATGGGGGCATACTCAAATGTAAGCAACTTATGTAAGCAACACACAAACAGACATCTGTCACACACTCTTACCTGTATGCTCTTGATTCCTGCACGGCAATAGTATTTCGTAATATCCACATCAATTTCAGTGTTTCCGACAAAACTAGGCAAATACAAGAACACACAAACAGACTTTCAATATCTCGAGTCCTGTAATAGTCTTAGTGGTAAACGTTATCTGTGTGTATTTTACCTGATCTGTAGATCCATAATAATTTGACGTTTATCTACACTCTCTGTATAAACTTTCACTCCATCCACCCTGAGAGGCTGGAGACAAATTAAAAAATATTATATTGTGTGTATAAGAGTATGTAAATGTGTTCTAAATATGACTAAATCCTTTGCAGTTGTCCTCAATGGTAAAGAGGATCTATAATATTATGTTTTTATTAGCATTTTTAAATGCCAAAGGTTTCCTTTTAGGGGTATATTTGGGGATTAGACTGATATGTTGCCATTATAAATAGCTTTAAATATTACAATTTAAATATGTCCTCAAAGGATAACAGTTAAAAAAAGAGAATGGCTTCTGTTTATTTAGAATTAATATGCCAATATAATGTTTAAAAATTCACTTACTTTTTTTTATATAATTAATAAATTATATTTAAATTATGTAGAACAAAATAAATGTAAATGTGTTTTTTATAAATGCAGTCATTTTTGATGATTTTACATAAGTTTGGGTTGGTTTAGGGTTGGGAGTTTGCTGCAGGTCTATGGTATGCTCTAATTTAGACAGCTATGTAAACATGTGCACGTACCTTGTCCCCCATGTCTATCTTGGAGAAGGTGAAAGTACTAAGGTGCGCATTGGCTCCCTGCACTGCCGGTTCAATGCTCTCTCGGAAGATTTTATCTACAAACTGACAAATATATGGCCACATCTGATGTACAGTCTGTTAAAAAAAAAAAAAAAGAGAGAAAGAGAAAGAGAGAGAGTGTTAATGCTCTTGAGGAGACATTTCTGGGTTAGCATAGATTCAGATCTATTTTTATAAAACCACACCACCACACACACATACCTTGTTGAGCCACTCCACTCTCTCCACATCTGGAAAGTGAACCTGAAACACAAAACAGACTGAATTTTATTGTAATGGATATATAAAACACATTCATTAGTCACAGCACATCACCGGCTAACAGTAACAGCACTCAACATAATTCAACAAATCAATATTTTTTACACTTCATCACAATGACACATTAATCCTTTAAATGTAGAGAATGTAGGGAAATGATGTATTGTTATAAACAGAAGAGCTAAATTTCCACTTCTCTAATTCTTAAAATGAACTAGCTTATTTTCATTACTCATCATATCCATTATTCATTACATGACCAAAGTATAATGACACTATTTAACTGTTTAACTAGAACGTTTTGTAACTCTGCTGAAGACCAGCAGACTGAGGTGCTAAGAGAACATGCTTTTTCAGTCTGTCTTCATCTCACGGAGAGGAAACAATGTTATAAAAGTTCTTCCACAGATGCTGAAATGACAACGCTAAATACACCAAATGTCTAGTCACACTAAAAACACAAAACAGCTAGTGCAGTCCACTACACAAATGCCTGACACTAATGAATTGAATCTGTTAATAAATCAGTCATCAGCCAAATCATATAAAAATCAACACGGAATTCAGGTTAAATTCTGTTCAAAAATAAATTCGAATTTGAATTGTAGTGTTGTAGATTCGGTCGCATCATGCTGCTTGCTCACAGTGTACACAATGTGTCTCTCTCTTTGGCTCTTCACCTTATTTTCCTCAACATGCAGTAGCGTAAACTCTGCTAGGAAGAAGAAAGGACCTATATGGAAAGATGTGGCACAAAAGCATGTGAGTGAGAGATATGCCAGAAAAACCAAATGGAAAATCCCTGACTTGTCTTTGGCTCCATTTCTTTCTCATATTTTCCTCAGGGAGAAAGCCAGCCTATGACTCAAAGCTGTGTTATTTCCTGATTATACGAGCAGAGAGCAGACAGCAGCTAAAGTTAGCCTGCTAATTCCCATGGCCTGTCAGAGAGCAGCCGCTGATCTGATCTGATATTACAAACTCTGGATCTACATGCATTATCTCTGCTGCAAACATACACAAATACACATATCTCTGGCCTTCAAAGAGCTTAGAAACCATTGTTAGGGGTCAAAGTCTCATTCGCAGACACACTGGGAATATATTTATCCTCCATCTTTCTGCATTCTTCTTTAACATCACACACTGGATTGATGATCCACAAATACAGTGAAATGAGAATATAAACGAGTAATTCCAGTTTCAATAGCAGTTCTGACACAACACAGGCAGCTAGTCTAAGCACGTAAAGCTGATTCATGAGGACATGTTAATGTTAACACTCTGACTAAATGCAGTAATTGTGTGTGTTATTTATCCACATGAGTGTGAGCGTGTGCATCTGTGTAAGATCTGTTCTGTTAAGCTATGTCATTTCCGAGGCAAGCAAACAACTTTGTCATATACAAACAGAAACAAACACACTGGCACGCTCATTCTGAGAGCAACCAGGAAGAACTTCATATAGATCTGACCTCATCTAACCTCTAAAAGAATCAACCAGTGGTGTAGATTGTCTTCTGTGAACTCGAAGACTGACAGCTTGAGCTCCTTAATGATTTTTCACAGGCACGTCACATGAGGTATCACAGGCATGTCTGAGATGATTCAGCAGGAGTTGCAAACAGGTCAAAGGGCATTTGCTGTTTTTTTCAGCTGAGCAGAATGTGTCAGACAGCCAGCATATCAGACAGTCAGTGTGTCAGTTTCAAAGCTAGAAGCGGATTGCGTGATTTTACTGGAGGAGCTCAAGAAGCACAAGACGAAAATCAAAATCCCAAATATGAAAAAACACTCTTAAAGTAGGAATGCATTAATATGTTAAAAATTAAATAACTAGCCAATGATGTTAATGTTATTACCAAAAAGGCTGAAACTAGTTAGAAATGCTAGAGAAAATCATATAATTATTACATTAAAATGTTTAGTGTTATTAAAGTGTACTGAGTGTGTGCTGCATGACTGCAAAGGTAATTTAAATGTCTAAATGAACATGCACAATTATATATCTAATAACAAACCATACATATTCACACAAATATTGATTGATAACTAATACTTTATTCATATATTATGCATCATGAAACTCGTAAGACTTTATCAGTGAATGACAAAAAAGATCAGTTTCAAACAATGAGTAAGAATTGTAATCTCTTAGTGAACTAAACCCAAGAGCACTGTTTACTCCTTGATCAATAGGAGTTTGTTTGGGTTGATGAATGACGAAGTAAACAAGCATCTCAGTTAAGAGAGAACAGACAGACTGTCACCCCACAGCAATTTACAGACAGGCTGGACAGATCTGCTGATATAAGTGAGTTGTAGTTTATTCAGTCAACGACAAATGATGAGACAGAGGAGAAAGACATACTGTCCTAAAGAACACGGTGCTTCCTGGACAAAGAGGACGGCTATGGGTGGAAATCAATGCAGAAGATAAATGCTTGACCTCTACCCTCTACTAAAAAACTACTGGAGAGCAAGGAAAAAACTGCCATATTCTCAGCACCTAATACAGAAGAACAGACAACAGAAGAACTAGCTAAACATACACCATCCCTTAAGGCTCTGACTTTGATCAGACAGTAAAGCAAACATACTGTAATAAATCTATCAAATACACACACAGAGCAAGAGTAAAGGCATCTCTTGCATAAAATACTGTCTGTTGGAGCCTTATTTTGTATTCAAGTGCACTGAAGAAGTTCTGACATATTTATTTACCTAACAAGAAGTATCTGAAGATTAGAAATATTATATTTTACGCTAACGCTAGTGCAGTAATCTATATTGATTCCCAAAAGTAGCAATGCCAGTTGTTCCCCAAAGTAAACACTTTTCTATATTTATATATTCTACATTGATATTTTTACAATGAGGATCTGTTTTGGACATAATTAGATAATAGTTTTTAGATAGATAATAATAATATATGTATGTGAACTGTGTATATTTATAATGCATATGTAAATACACACACATACAGTATATATTTTGAAAAGTTTTACATGCGTGCGCACTTATATATTTATATTCTTAGATTTGATCATTTATATATATATATATATAAATTCATTACATATATTAACATGCCATATTTGTCTTAAATATATACATGCAAGTGTTTGCATTTATATATACACAAGTCATTCACCAATTTAAGTTCAAACTCTTTTTTTATTAGCCTATTACTTGCTTTATTTTTAATTTGCAAATTGGTTGATTTCATATGTAAATTCAGCAATTGTTATGCATGTATTATACAATTAAATATATTTTTATTATACATATCAGTTATATTATTACCGCCCTGCTCTCCCACCAAAAATACTCTATCAGTGAAAACTACTCAGAAGTGAATGCGTTACACAGAAAGCCTTGCACAAACCAAAAACCCTTTTGTGTACTCTTCATTCAAAGCTAATAAAACTGAAACTTTTCATTGCCATGTTTGATAATGATTCACTTGTTAGTTATTAACACATGCACAAACACAGACACAACAGGGCAGGAGCACTGCCTTTATAACATCTGCCCTCCAGGTAAAGTGTCACTGTATCTGCTCGGCCAAACTATTGTGCAGAAACAGAAGGTGATGCGCCTCATCTGATTGACAGGTCACTATGGCAACATTTCCTCAAGCATGTGACTCATGGTGCTTTCGTGATGTCATAACAACATCAACTGGCAGTTACTGTAGTAACACTCCACACCCACAAAGGATATGTTCTTTCACCATATGCAGACCTCATCTGACACAAATAAACAATATTTTTCCAGTTCAAGTTTTATTAAACTAAACTTGATAAATAAATATAAATAGGTTGACATATTTTTTTAAATAATACTAATAAAATTGTAAAACAAAATACAAAATTGTAGAGAAAATAAAACTAAAATTCAATTCAAAATATTAATAAAACTATATAAGCATATCAATGATACTAAAATAACACAAACTCACAATTAAACAGACCTTGCAACCAATCCCAAATAAGACATTCAGTCAACCTGAGTTTCATGAATTACCAGTTCACTTTATTTAATATCAGCCTAAGACCGAAAGAAAGAACAATGACAGCCTGTCCCAGTCATGGCAGGACTCTGATTTACAGCTAATGGAGTGAACACTGGAATTGTGTGTCCCTGAATGCTGCTTTCAGCACATAGGCCTGCTAATATGCCAGAACTATGATCTCAGGTTAGACAGCAAGCTCATTTGTTTAAAGTAAGAGAACACCAAAGTCAGTGGGTCGAAAGAAACATGCTTCGCAACGTCTTTGTTTGTGCTTAGAGCTTTGAAGATTTTCCACAAGGATTCAAAATCATGAAAAATGACTCTGAATGCAGCCTCTGAATTAATATTTCATTTTCAGAATGTATTATCAGAGCTGCACCCTCATCTAGTATTTAAATTAGTGGTCAGACTGTAAAACAGATTATTGACATCCTTAAAAGTCCACTTAGGTCTAAGAGCACAATATATATTTTTTTCTGAGCATTTTATGTGATCATAATCAATGTGCCTGACATGAAAGCTTATAAATACGGAAGGGTTGCACAACTGCTTACTAATGTTACTATTTAATTATTGTTTAACATTGTAAGAGAGGTTTGTCTTGGACACTATGGTGGTGCTCAACAGATATAACAATATAAATATTAAAAATTAAATGGACCACTTCATTATAAATCGGTCATTATAAATAAAAATAATCTTTATTGGTAATTTTTTTCCATTACAAATATTTAGCAAATTGCAAAGTAATTTTTATTTTAAATAATTTATTTTCAATGTCATTACATTTATGCAAAGTTTTACTTTTACTATGACCAATAAAGATTATTTTATTTTACAATATCCAATATAAGTTATTTCTACACCATAAATGTTTTAATTTTGTAATGGCCTTTTATATTGATATTATTAGTTTACATTATAGTAAATTTATGCAAAGTAGTAGAAAAGTTTTACATATAGGATACATTTGAATATGGGAAAAAAGGTTAATTCCATTATTTCTCTCTAATGAAGACCTATCAAATTTCCCCAAGGGATCAATAAAGTATCTATCATCATCATCAATACTTAAAGTAAAAACTAAGTAATCTTAGAAGACATTCTGCAATGGGTGCAGTTCTGATACTTCACTTTCAATTTGTGGTCGGCATTAGATTTGTGACTCATTCAGGTATGCAAGCAATGTCAGGGAATACACAAACTTTTGACAACATCAGATTTTAGCGATACACGCAGAGCAATGACACACTGGTTGAACAGGGCTTTGTAAGACCTACAGTAGGCTACAGGTCAAGGCTGGGGTCAAAGTTCTCCGTGTGAAACATTAACAGACCGGAGTAACGCGATGTTCAGTGTGTAACTCACCCACGGCGGCAGCTCTGAGGTCTGGAGGCTCTGACGCACCGCTCGCTCCTCTTGGTCCAGAAAAGCCAGCGCCCGGTTCACCGGAGCGAATCTGCTGCTCTGGTTCCGTCTGAGCCAGAACAACGCGGCCAGGACGATGAGGACCCAGCTGAAGCTGAACTCTAGATATCCCAGCAAGTATACAGGGAAAATCAGCAGGAATGTTTTGGCGAACTTGATCCCCATCTGCGTGGCGTCTGTCACCGCGGACTGCGGCTCCTCGTCCGGTAGCACCGGCCCGGGTGTTTTGACATCCGTAGAGCTCAAAACAGAACCATTCTGACTGACCCCCGGCGCGGGCTTGGGTTCCACTCCGCTCACTGACGCACTCATCTCCATAGTAAACAAATCCAAAAACAAACAAAAAAACTAAAACCTAAACAACTCAGAGAGCTTCTACAGAAACATCTCAAACGTTTACAAATCTTTGTCAGAAAACAAAATGAGTCGCGTCGCTCGGTTCCGGGCTCTTCCCAGGAGCGCAAATGATTGGATCAGCGCTGCTCCCTAAACTGCTCCCCACCCGACCTTGCCTTGTATGGAACGGCCGTCGGCCCGAGATTTTCCGCCCTTCCCGACGAACTTTAACTCGCTCGAGTGTTCCAGCTGCTGTCCGAGCCACGTCTCTCTGTACCAATCGTCGCCGCGCGAGCTGAGAGCGCTACCACCTCTCGCGCTCACCACATCCTGCGAGAACACACGCACTCTCAGTGAGACCAAACCTGCTGCTCAGGGTTACACACTCAGGAAGACTCGCTGGCAGAATGAGGGTGGCGCAACGTGCGCAGGGGCGGTCTCCAAGCGACACCTAGTGGACAAAACTTAACATACAGCATCACCTCACACCGAGTGTTAAAGCCTAATGACATACAAGTTGAAACTATCTATCCAGCTATCGCAAAAAAAGGAAAAAAGAAAAGAAAGAATAAATATAATTACTCTGGTAATTAATACAGATAAATATAACCGCCAAATTCCATCAATCACTATCCATCTATCTATCAAAAATTATTCTGATGATTAATATTGATAAATATAAGCGCCAAATCGATCAATCACTCTATCGCAAAAATATCCAAAAGACCAAAAACTTGCATTACTCTAAAGAATTAGTCAAATCTATCTATTGCAAAAAAAGAATTACAAAACAAAACAAAGCTATTGCTGATTAATACTGATATTAAGGTAAATATTTTTAATATACAAAAAATACAACTCCAGAAAGACAAAAAAACTTGCATTAATACTGTATATGCGCCAAACATCTATCATAGACACGCTGTGGTAGCTTAATAGAACCAGTTTGACTCATAAGAATGACTTATGAAAAATTACTTTGTATTTTACAGGATGATTGGGTTAAAGATGTGATAAATGAGAAAATGCTGAGATTGGAAACTAGCTGGTGTCAATGCATTTTGTTCACTAGATGGCAGTGCATGTACATTGTTGTTTTTTAAGAAATGTTTACAAGACAGATATGTATTCTCCATAAGAATAGTTGAAAATATTTTATTGACATATGAAAAGACATCATGACATAATCAAAGTGCTTTTGTATCTTACAGGTAATGGAAGCTTCAAAAATAAATAAAGATATAATAAACACACATTGTGCATATGTCCTCTTTCTCTCACTCTTCCCATCCTTCCCTGGCCCTCTGTCTCATATAACATAAAACAGGATAGATCAGCTGATGCTGGGCAATGAATCTAGAATGCAAATTCTAGTTCACATAGATCTATATTTACGTGTATCACAGTGCAGATATGATCTTATTCATATACATGATAAAATTACCTAATGTTAGCCTAAACTATTAAATCACAGAAATGATATTGCAAAAGCAAGACAAAAGGGAAACAATTTTCTTTACATCATTAACAATTATGAAAATGACTTAACATTAGTATCTTTAAAATGATAAACATGCTAAATAAGTCTGTCTGTGATATTCTAATACAACTTCAAAAATGTGTATCAACAAAGACAACAGCAAAGACAAGCATAAAACAACAATATGCAAAAAAATGTACATTAAAAGCACAAATATGACGGGTATATTTGTGACCGCAGGTTTAAAAACACAAATAAATAACACAAATTTAATTGGCAACAGCAATATTTATCATATAAAATCCCCTGTACTTGAAATTAAATTTAGTGTGCAAGTAAAAAAAAAATTAAATAACCAACACTAGCAAAATATTGGGCGACACAAAAACTGAAAAAGATATGCTTTAGGATTCTTGCAAGCTCCTCTGTGAATGATATGCGAGTGTGTGTGTTAGCAGGCTGACAGAAGTGCTGACAGTGAGAAGGTGCTGTAAATCTTGCTTATTGTGCCTGAGCTCATGAGAACGAGCCTGTCTTTAAGATCTTCAGTGTGCGTCTTTCTACATGTTGTAAGCCACATATATGGGGTCGAGCTGGTCAGCGAGGAAGCCGTCCCGTAGGTGCATGCGTTGCTTCTCTCCGCGAGAGTTGATGGGAATTACACCCGTGTCCACAACCACCACCACGCCAACAATCAAGTAGTGTTCCTCTAGAACCACATTAGTTACCATGGGAACCAGATCTAGAGCCTCCTGCTCAGAACCGTCCAACTCCACAACCACCACTAAGAGATTTGTCCACGTGAACACCGCGCTGAATGAGAGAAAGAGAGAGTGACTTTAATCTATGGAAATAAGGCAATACAGAGTAGCTGTGCAAGCTCCATTTCACACGCTAGGCATTAGCATAAACTCTTGATCTGCAGTCAGTTTTCTCTCACAGGTCAACTACTGTAATGTCAGCAACATTATGAGGAGAAACTTGCTGAGCACACAAGTTTATGGATGGCTACCTGAATAATAACACATCCGGTTTAAGGACACAGACATTTGAAGGAAACCTTCCTTGACTACTGAGGCTTGTTACTGCTGGTAAAAATTGTGTTTATGTTGAGTGTGGCTTATTTAAGTGGTTATTTCAGACTTTTTATTCAGCTGTTATGAACGATAACACTTTATACCAAATATTTATGTAGGCAAATCCCACCTCTAATTAGCATATATACATAGAGTATGCTTCTGGCCTTAGTGTGAATATGTGGCTGTGTGCGTGTGCGCTCACCACTCTGTGATATTCCGGTGTGCCCTAATGATGGACGTTTCAATGTCAATGGGATGGTATTTCATGCCTCTCAGCTCCATGACTTCATCTAACGCTCCCACCACATAAAGGGCATCGTGCCTTTCTGAACACATAAAAGTGAAACAACTCAATACAAATCAAATATCTCTGCGACAAAAAAGCACAGTATTCACTGAACACACACCTCCACTTGCATCAGTGAGGTCAGTCCTGCGCAGGAACCCCATGTATCCGGTTCTGGCCCACACAGTCTGAGTGTCTCCAAAGCTCAACCTGGCTCCGAAATGATCAGAACGCACATTTTCCTCTCCGAACACAGTGAAGTACCCACTGGCATTCTGTGGACTATGGACCCAGATCTGCACTCATTTTAAAATAAAAACACAAGTTAGACACTTGCTAATGAGAAATGTTGTTTATTCATCTGATAGACTGGTCTAACCTCCCCTAAATGAGAGTCTCCGATTGGCCCCTTTGTTTCTGGGTTAGCGATGATAATGCGTACACCTGGCAAAATCTGTTGAAAAAATGAAGACAAAAGAAAAAAAGGAATGTGGATTAGATTTAATTTAGGAAAACAAAGAAACCTTTAATTGTCTTACTTACCTTCCCAGATTCCATCAGAGGTAGACTGTGTGGAGATCCTCTTTCAACCAGTCTCACCCTGCAAACACACACAGACACGCCTCAGTAATAGCAAACCAGAAATAAATCATAGAAAAATACATTCATATTTAGAAATATACTTAACATATTTTACAATAAATATTAAATAAATTGATTGAATTATTACTATTAATAAATATTAAATAATATATTTAGGTTTTATCTGCTTGGCTTTCTTTTACAGACTATTTGATAAAAACTTTCAGGCACTATTTTGTAGTTTTTTTGATTGGTGGTACATCTTTTGTAATTCTAAGAATGGAAATAATGAGATACCTAGTGTGTGTGTGTGCGTGTGTGCGTGTGTCTTGCCTGTCATGTCTCAGTGCTCTCATGTCCACATAGACAGTTGTAGGGTCTGGTCCTGATGTACCCTGCACAAACACAAAATTTGTCTTCCATAAACGGCGGTAAAATTTACTTTAAAACATGAAGCATCATGCTCATCTGGAGGACAATTACTATTAAGAGGACTTGCATTAACAGTGAACAAAAATATACAAATGTAAAGTGCATAAAGAGGATTCAATCAAACAGCAGAACGGGGAAGGTACAGTAGAGGAACTATAGTATAGCCTAAAATGTCATACTGACAAAAAAAGCAACATTTTCTGGTATATGTCGATTATGATAATTGGATGAAATTTTGCAGACCTCGTTTTTGTACAGTTACCTTACCTAATTTAGGCCTGTTATGTCAGCTGACTCTCCAATTTTATTTCTATACTCTTATTTAATTTGATTTTCAGTAGAATTTTTACATTCATAAAGGCAATTAGATGTATGGATCATGTCTTTTGTCAAATTCTTAGAATAAATTACATTAAAATAATAATACACTATCAATCAGTTACCAATCAAATGTAAGTTACATCAACAAAGCACATCTTTGCACTGCATAACTGCTATCTAAAGTGTCATTTACATAATACACTGCAATTATAATTAAAATAATGTGATTCATGTTTTAATTGTTTTTTAATTGTTAAATAATATTTTGAAAATTTAAATGTCAAATCATTTAAAAATAAAAAGATTCTTAAAATATGAAACTAAATATTTAGGAAAACATGCATGCTTGCTTGTGTGATATTAGTATATTATATAGAAATATAACTATTTCATATAGACAAGAGTTTTGGGGGCATTCTTAATGCATTAGAATTAAGCATGCAGTAAAAGTGTATACACTAAAAGCATTTTTTTGATTGTTGTTATATATTTCCATATAACTATGGTCAAACTGCTTATGCCAAACAGGTTAAACTGTTGACAGACATCATTTAGAAGAAAGAAAACCTCTGTTACAGTGTAGCTGTGAGATATTTGTTTGTATAATAATATGTAATGGCTAAATATAATTAGATTTAGTAAACACTGAAAATAATAAACTGTGCTGGTTTACGATCCATACTTTTTATGATCCGCCATGAAACTAATCAAAAATGTGAATACAACATGACTGTTTCTTTGCATCATTTATGACTGAATCTGGAGATATACATGCTTTCATTTCTCTCTCTCTCTCACACACACACACACACACATCATATCAGCTGTGTGGATCACTGTGTGGAGTCATTTCAGGTGAGGTTAACACTTACTTGCCAATTAGTCAGAACGTAAAATAAGTAGTCATGCAAACAAGACAATAATTAGTGAATTTACTCCTACATCTAAATGCATGATTGTAGTAACTGAGCTATGAAATGATGAGTATCAGTTAAAAGTTCAGTCATACCTGCTCAGCAAGCTTCCCCAACCTATGAGGCTACATGAGGAGAGGAGAGGAAGATGTGATGTAGAAATATTAAAAAAAGTAAATTAAAAAAACTGAAAAGAAAACAAAATTTATAAAAATAAATAAAAAAATAAAATAGAAGGTTGAATGAGTTACATGACTAGTTAAAGGAAAAAAAACTGAAAACTGGGGATGCAATTTGAGTATGAAGTCAGAAATGGGTCACTTTATGGCCAATACTGACCTGTAGGCAGATGGCGAGATTCACCCTGCAGCCAAAGGCAGTGCTGACAGCACGCGGGTGTAGACCCACATCCTTAAAAAGCTTACAGAAGGACTGCGTCAGAGCAACACGAGGCCTTTCTTCCGCCACAACCACACACGAACGCACACGGGTCAGATCCATCCCACGGGCCTGAGAGAAACGCACAAAATAGGAAGCAGTTTATTTCAAGTAAAGAAAATGTTCTTTAATGAGATGCAGATTTAAGTGTGTGTGTGTGCGTACCTTTAGTGAATCAGTGAGAGAGCTGAGAGATCTTGTGCAGAGCTCCATTACAGAGTATGAGCAGAACGTGTCTCTGACTTTAAACTGACTGACGGACTGCAGCCATAAAGCAGGATTCACCTCTAGATCCATTGGAGAGATCAGAACAGACTGCTGCCCTGCATACACACTACACACACACACACACAAATATTCTTAAAGGTCCTCTTCTAAAGCCAAAAAATAGCAACATGCTATGCATTTAGGAATCATGTTATTTTACAGAGTTGTTTCTCTGAAAAATAATGCTATAGCCAGTAATTCTACTCTGAAATGTGTGTTCCGGGGCGGAATGCTTTTGTTTTTGCTGTACCCATTTCAACCACTAGCCGTCAATCTTACATAGTGCAATTTTTAAATTGGTATTTGCATCTGTGTGTGAATTTGAGGTGAAGTGCCCAGGTGGTCCGTACCTGCAGAGACACCACAAGACGAAGCCAAGGCCGCAGTACGGGTCGAGACACACAGCCACCTCACGAGAGGGATACAACTCACACTGCAGTTTAACAGAGCGACACAGGGCACTGGTTGCATTGTGAGACATCTTCAGAGAAACAGAAATGCAGAAATGATTGTTTGTGTAATCCATATGAAAAAACATAAGTAACAATTATGAGGAGTCAAACCTTCACTCCAGCGAGCATTCCTGTAGTGGACACACTGAAGTCCAGATACGCCAGTGAGTCTGGGTCACATGGTTTATACAGCAGGGGACAACGCCTTTTTGGCAAGTCATCTAATAAGCACACACACTTTTGATGAGAATCTCAGGAGTAACTTTGAACAAGGGCTTTATGTTGCTCACAGACTGACCTGTTTCCAGGATAGGAGGCCATGATTTAAAGTCCACTGCTACTGACGCATCTCTGGATTTCAGAAGTTTAGAGATTGCTTGGGTGGTCATAACACACACTGAACGACTCACCTGCACAAACCAGCATGTTTATTTATTAAAAACTGTAATGTTTTAATATCCGTATGTAACGTCTTCTATAAAGCATCACATTTACAATATTTGATTTAACCCACTAAAAGGTTGATTTAATCCTGACAAAGAACAGTTTATTGCACCTTTAGACAAAATGTTTTTTATTGAGAATCCTACTCCATCTGGCTTATTATATAGAAGAATACTGACCTTCAATTAGATTTTTTTGGGAAGGAAAAAATAAAAATAAAAATCACCTAAATTTTATCCAGAGGCCAAAAAATATGCTATTTGGTGCTGTTGCTGATATTTCTATAGTCAAAAAATAAGATGAAATTCTGAAGGCGCGTAATGTGGATCATTATTAAAGTATAACAAACTAATCCTATAAAAAATTTGTTTTTAAAAACAGCAGCCGTCACTCTATATTTCCCAATAATATGTTTTAGTAAGATATTTGAATTAAGTTTGGATCATTTTGATAATTTAGAGGCCATAAAATTGACTAGGGTTAACTATTAAGTACTTTTCTTTAGGTGTGGTGGAGATATTCTGAGGGTGTATGTGTGTGTGTGTCCTCACCTCTAGGATCATTTTAACTGTAGGTAGTGTAGTGGAGATATTCTGAGGGTGAGGTGGTCGTACAGTTATAGGAATACACCCTGCATATAGACAGCCATAGAAGGCGGCGATCAGATCTAAACCTGTAACACAAACATGAAATCTTTGTGAAACAGAATGGAATTCAGTGCACATTTATTCATTCTCATTTGTGATGTTTAATTGTAATGTGTGTGTTTTATTAAGGAAATGTGATGCGATGAGATTTAATTGAATGTGAGTTACAGAACAGGACTGACTGCTGTAGCTGCTCTGACTTCATGAAATGCTACAATTAGCACCACAGAAAAACAACTCCAGATGGGATTTCTACCCTGAACCAGAACTCAACATATTGCTGATGTGAAGAATATTAACTAGTGCTCTGACAACAAATTTTATTTAGAGCTTAATTTGGCAGAAATTAAGGCGGAGATGTATTACGACAGACTGAAGATTTATTGCTAAACTTTAAATCCATTTTAGTGCCTTTGACTTATTGTGCCTTGAAATATCTTCATTTGGAAGTTTTCTTAGCAAATGTTGAAATGCAAATAGTTTGATGAATTAATTTGTACATCATGCAATTAAAATAAGTTAGTACAAAGTGTGTGTGTGTGCTTACCTGGTGGATAAACTAATGCTACATGGTCTCCGTCTCGTAGCTGTCCCCTTTCATACAGCAAAGTGGCGATTTTTTCTGCTCTCTTGTGAAGCTGCAGACAGGTCAGAGAGCTTCCCATTGCCCCCTGAAAAATAGAAACACATTTATTATTATATATATTATTATTTAAAAACACAATGACACACAAATCAGAAATGCTACTTAATTTTGATAGTTTTATTATCTCTCACTGCTGAAGGGAACTGAGGAAAGTAGTATTTGTTACCCGTGAGTTAATGAGTGTGTAAAGTATGTGGTCAGGCGTTGTCTGAGCTCTCCACTGCAGAACCTCTGACAGAAACAGGAACTAGAATTCACATAAGAGAAAGAATAATTAGTCTGAGTGAAACAGACACAAACACACTCACACATACTAATAAGACCTATCCAAGTTTTCCTTGAGGGAGCTAGATGAATTGTTTTTCACAGATATACTTTGTGACTTCGCTCCTAATTTTGGCTCTTCCCATCTCCTTAGAGCTGTACGATTTGGGGGAGGATCTTCTCATTTATAAACACTTCTTTTTAGAAATTTGCACATTATAAACGGCTCAAACATACAACACATATAGAGATGGATTTCATGTGAAGCATCATTTAAGGTGAACTGAGCCCCACGAAGACATACACAAAAATCCACTGAATCACGAGTTGCTCACATATAAATGAACACAGCGCAGCTCTTTAGTCCGAAGCACAGAACACTTCTTATTCATTCAATTAAATTGCAGCCTTTCATTTCACAATATTGGTTTTGTTGTGTTGAGTTGTTCAGCACTAAGAGATGCCAATCTCTGAATTTACCTGCTCATTGTCCTCCATGTGACTCAGATCTCTTCCACTGGCCTGAGCCATTCGCTTTCCAGCAACGAGATTTCCCACCATCACAGAGGCAGGACCCACCTCTACAACAAACACACACGCACTATTTATTTACTCTGGGATTTTTTACAGGTAACACCTTGTGCTCTATAACAAACACAGAGGCTCGTGTACCGGGTTGTTTCTGTCTGGGTTTGGGCAGGTTGGTGATACAGGAGTGAGGGCACATGAGGATGCTGCAGGGGTGTAGCGCCCCCTCCAGGAATAGCTGTTTGGTCTCAGACAGGTGGATTCCACCCAGAGGGGTTTTGGGGAGGGTGTTGGCAGGAACCAATGCCAGACAGTACACTCCCACCTGATGAATACCATCTATAGCCTAAACACACAGACAGGTTTGGACAGAGAATTCTGTATTGTTAATTTAATTCATTATTAAGAACATTAATCATATAACTGATACACTGAAAAGAGCAAAGATGTGACTTTAAAGCCTTCAGCAACTAAACACAACTGACTGCAATAACAAAACCATAATGTGTGAAAAGTTATTACAAAATTTCACAATTACGGGAATACAAAATATCTCTTTATTAGAAATATAGACCTATAATTTCTGCAATTTATTTTGTAGAAAGAATATGGCAAGACCCAGCATGATGAAATAAATCAGCCTGTCATATCAATAATTTTTTGTCCTTATGAGTGATGCCACAACAATCCACATACAATAAGACCTGTTGCCACTCACTTGATTTTTTGTAAAGTTGTGGAGGGTTTCACACTCAATGGAAAATCTCATTGGTGCAAAACCTTCACCTACATAACTATACACTGAATATTAAATACAATCTGCTTGGCTGAGACTTTGTTGCTTAGTGCAGCACTTTTGCTTTCAGCAAGGACAGAAAAATGATAACTGAGCCTGTTTATATGTGTGTGTGTGTGTGTACCTGCAACACTCGGCTCATCCACTGATAACTCTCTTCTTCAGTTGAATCTGGTCTCTGTTCAGCTACCAGCACAATCCTCTCATCATACAACACATTCACTGAGAACACCACCGTCCTATACAAAGCGAGAACAGAGATTACTCTGATGCATTCAAAACAAGATTCTTTCTAGAGTGGTATTTTGGTCTTCATTTTAATACATACCTTCCTCTGTAGATAAACTTCATGGGCTCCACAGCAAGCGCTGTAGCAATGATATCATCAGCGTTGTGTTTCCGACCCCCGACCTGCATCAGTCCTTCCAGCGTACCAGAGATGAAGATCATCCCACCCGGACCCACAAACCCCAGCAGACCCGACCTCACAAATACACAATCGCTGACCAATTCACCGTCACACGCCACTGGACACACCTGCACCCACAGACACAAACAAATATATATATATATATATATATATATATATATATAT
This sequence comes from Enteromius radiatus, assembly GCA_032357445.1. NCBI lineage: Eukaryota > Metazoa > Chordata > Actinopteri > Cypriniformes > Cyprinidae > Enteromius > Enteromius radiatus. Next base: position 16,442,843 of record JAUCMS010000044.1, read on the forward strand.
ATATTAGGACACATAGTTTCTATTTAAAATGCACCAACATTTAACCCTAAAGTTGTTGGCAGCTTGAATTAGCTAATTACTATAATTGACTATTATTGAATAGATGGATAAAAGTATTCTTAACACTGCTGTTTAAAATATTCTGGGTAGGTAAGACTGAACAGATTTTAAATTTGCTCAAGGAAATCAGTCCTCAAGAAACATTTCTTATTATTATGAATGCTGAAAACAGTAATGTTTATGTGAAAACCATGAAACGTTCTTTCAGGAGGAATATAAACTTCAAAAGAAATGCATTTATTTGAAACAGAATTCTTTTGTAACATTGTAAAAGTCTTTACTGTCACTTTTGGTCATTTTACGTCGTTGAATAAGAAAAAAAACCCCCAAAAAACGAAAATCTTTTATACAGCAGTGAATCTTAGCAAAATGAAATTAGGTATATATACTCTATATAATGCAATTTTGCACCTCAAATGTGTTCTTGCTCATTCCTGTAAGCCCATAGTATGATGTTCCCGTGGCAACAGACGACACGCAGATCTCTCCAATCTCATCAGTTTTACACAGTTGAGGAACTCCCTCCAGTTTAACAACACACACCATTGCTGAGAGAGAAGGAGAAAAGTCAGTTTTATGAGAACCATAAAGTCGTTTGATGAGGTCTGTGGTCACATGAGGAAAACAGCGTTAAACTGCTCTAGGCTGGTTTAAGAGGTAGATGTTGGACTCAAATCAAAATGCTTTCAGGATGTTAATTCGTTCATGTTCTCATAATTGATGTACCTCCTGGCATGGCCGTGCCCACATCCTGTATGGTTAGGACGGACAGTTTCTCTCCTGTGTCCACTCTGATGACCCCGTGACTTAGATTCGTCATACTTAGGACCCCTCGGCCTGCTGGCTTAGAGCTGCCCTCCTGAGGCCTGACAGAAAACACATGCATTCAAATAAATGAAAGTGTAAACATGTCCTTATGTGTTGCCAGAATATTATGTTACCATAGACACAATACATTCCAGATTTCATAAACAATTTGGAATTGTATGGTTTGGGTTCCTGGAGCTGCAAAAGCTCTGACAAAAGAGGTTTGATTGGCTGGTGCGCATATTACTTGGCATTCCCATAGTCAAAATGTTGATATAATAAAAAGTTATATAATTATGTAGTTTCTACCACCAAATACTTGCATCTGCACCCACAAAAATTCAATTGAACATGTCACCAAAAGAACACAAAACATAAAAGCATAAACATGAGGAGACTTGTGGTATTTTATTGAGATTTGTTAAATAGTTTTTTTTTCGGTCTGTAAGTTTTCATATTTTTAAATATAAGTCTTGTGCACCACCAAGGCTTTGTTTGTTTTATTAAAATACAGAAAAAAAAATGTAGAAGTTTTAAAAGAACTGTTTTCTGCTTGAATGCATTTTAAAATGCTGAATTTCAGTGTCACATTATCCTTCAGAAATCACTCTTAAATGCTATATTTTCGGCACTCAAGAAACATTTCTTCTTATTACTATTAAAGTTTAAGCTGTTTTTTGAAGACCTGTAATAAATGTTTTTTCAAGATTCATCAATGGATAGAAAGTTCAAAAAAATAAAATTGTTGTAATACGGTAAACTTTTGTTATAAACGTCACTTTCGATCAATTAAAGGCACGTTTCTAAATAAAAACATTTGACATCACTTTCTCAGAAGAGCAAGCTCTATTTTGATTGGTTGGCTTTACACAATTTCTGTGATTCCTGCCTTTATAAATCACATTTTCGAATAAGGGAAAAAACAAAAACATATCAGCTAGTTTGCACAGTTTTGTCTTTGAGAAATGCAATATGATCTACAGTCACACTTTATATATTTCATTTTGCACTTTGGGTAGTATCCAATTTACCAGTCAACAAACCGCACATGTAAAAGTAAAAAGTGGTTGGTAACTTTCCACATCATTCAGGTTTTTTTTTGTTTTTTTTGTCTATTTGAGCAATTTTTGGCCATGTGAACCAGACTTTATGGCGATATAGTGAAATATCCGTCTGATAACACTATTTAAACTTAGACCACACACAAACACAATTAAACATATTTTAATGATTTATTAAGAACCAAGCAGTTTTCACTATGTGATGTTAAAATCTAAATCAGATGTATTTCTTAATAGTTTTGTGTGTCTTTGTGCATGAATGTGCGTAGGCCTGGTTATGTTGTTTGTAATGTGTGACCACAAAAGACAGAACCTCCCATTTTAATGAGTTTAAACTGAAAACAGATTCTTGAGCAAAAGAATGACGTGTACACATGTGTGCCTCCTGGGCAAAGAGAGTGTGAGTGTATTTATACCTCCTCACAGCTACAGTTAGTGCCTCGGGGGAGCCAGCACACGGGCATATGACCTCTGACCTCAAGCCCACGCTCTGAAACACGTTCAGGAACGCGTCGCAGGAGGATATCGACCCTGGGAATGAAATTCACAAAATATCACACTCACAGGCTTTGATTCATCGCTAACACACACTAAAGAGGGTTTGATTCATCATGAACACTCACAGGGGTTTGATCCATCAGCGATCAGCAGCATTCGCAGTGAGCTCATGTTGGTGTCACTCTGCTCTTTGTAGGCCATCAGAGCCCAGTGTAGATCCCTACTCTTCACACATGCCAACTTAGCTGTACACACACATGAAAAGAGACCAATTACTGAACAGAATGTGCAACACAATGTGTGTTTGTGTTTTATACAGCAGACTTCTGATTAGAGTGATCTAATGGGTACACCATTCAAAAAGCGTGTTTGCATGCATGTACCTTTGTACTGGCAGACTTTCTGGATCCAGGACAAAGGATTCACCTTCATAAGTGCATATGGAACACTGACCACGTGTAACATATTCAACACACTCTACAGCGAGAGAAAAAGAAGTGTTCAGAAAAGACATACAAGAAAAATCAAATAAATTAAAACACAGTAAATATTACCATTTGAACACTGTGCCAAAGGCCAATGCCTTTCTTAAAATCTAACACATTCACCATAGTTTCAGCTGAAACACAAACAAACACAAACCACTTAGAAATAAAGTTGTGACACTACTTTTATTTTTTTCCAATATTTTGATATCTCACCTTCACTGTATCCGCAGGTGTGTGTAATTGTTTGGCAGTGTGTGAGCATCGCCATTCTTGTTACAGTTATTCCCAATACACTCCCATCTTTACAGGTCTTATACTGTCAGTCAACCACAAAACACAGCCACTCTCATTAGAAATGTAATAAAATCAATGTATTGCCAAAGAACTACAACACAAGCTCCTTTGCATATTAAGCAGGCTTAAAATCTGCCATTTAAATACAAATTCAAGTACATTTTATATAAATATATATTGTTATATATACACTATTGTTTGATTATGTGTTCATTTATGTGAATAAAAATAAAGTAAAAACACTGATACTTTAAAATATATACACTATTTAAAATAACTGACTGCAAATTATGCATTTTTTTCCCTGAGATGGCAAAACTGAATTTTTGGTAGCCATAAATATATTTACTGCCACTTTTGATTGATATAATGTGTCCTTGCTAAATAAAAGTATTTACTTCTTTAAAAAAAAAAAGCTCTGAGCTGTAGTGGACTATTAAAAAATATTATCATTAATGATATTATCATTAAATAAATAATGAAATACTCCAGAATTTTTTTTCATCATTAAATAAATGATATCTTTCACACACAATCAAATGGCCTGTTACCTCTATGTAGGCTGTGTCATTGTTAGCATCTTTAATGAGAGGAAACCATTCTCGTGGGGGTTTTGATAAATGTTTGGAATCAGTCAGCACCCAGAGCAACTTTGGCCAGCCTGAATACACAAACACAATCACACAACACAAACATATACAAAATGGATAAAACCACACATATATGTTTAACACACAACTAAGTTTCTTGATAAAGACTCATGTGCAGGTGGTTTTAACAATCACTGTGAAGTCTCTGACCTTTAAACTGCATGACATCACCACTAGCACTCTTGGGAAGACCTTTATGGCATGCGTCACTTGTTAATGCCACAGCAACTCCACAGCTACCCAACAAGAAACCAATTTGTTGACTCCCAGCATCCTTTAAAGGGGGGAGAGAAGAAGGGCACACCTCAGGCAAGTTTGTTCTTGTAAAATTAGTTGTAAAACTGTAAAAGTTTATTCTGAATATGTGCAGTCCTGCCTAAGCTTATGTGCAATTGCTGGATCTTTTTTTAGAAATTACCTTCTTTGTAAGTGGTACTTCAATCGGGACAGGAACAACTTCAGCTAAAAGACAGCCATAAAACGCCACCATAAATGCTGCTGGGTCATTATTGGGGTAAACCAATGCTACCTACAATAAAACACACACACACACACACACACACACACACACATCTTCATTCTTCATCGGTTTTTGAACATATGTCTGTATAGTATGTATATATTTGTATATATGCCTCTTTACAATAGAGTTATGTAGTCAGTAATTTGCTTTTAAATGATTCTGAAAGAAGTCTTTTAAGCTTACAAAAGCTTTATTCGGTAGATCAACTAAACTGTAATATTGTGAAATATTGTGATTTAAAAGAAATGTTAAAACTTAATTATCACATCACATGTCACATTATCAATATTTAAAACAGTTGTGCCGTTTAATATTTTTGTGGAAACCTTTGGGAATCATTTGATGAACAGATCAGTGTCACTTTTTGATCAATTTAATGCATCCTTGCTGAATAAGAGTACTAAAAGAACATTTTGCAGTCCCCAAACTTTTGTGTTAAAAAATACATAAGACACTAGAATTTATCTCTTACCCTGTCTCCAGGGTGAATGATCGGCTCTTGTTTGGATCCTAGTTTGTGGAGAAGGTTATAGGCCAACTTCAGACTTTTGGACCAGAGCTTGCCTACAAGCACAGAAGCAAAGAAATATGAATATGCACTCTAAACAAAGAACAAAGAATTGCTATGAATATATGCCTGTGTACCATATGTAAGAGTGTATGGCTGTTTGGCATTGCTGTGTGTTGTGGTCAGACAGGGAGCTTTGGGTGCAATGGCTCCCCAGCGCAGAAGGGCTGCTTCCAAGGAAGCGGGGCTGTTCTTCAGTGCGTTGAGCTCTTCTCCTTGTATGGGGATTGACTCCGCCCCCTCTGGGCGTGGCAGAGAAGGATCAGGCTGTTGCACTGCACATAAAACTTATTTTATTAAATTCCATCACAATTTTTTTACTCACCCTCATGACATCGCAGATGTGAAAAAAAAAGACAACACAAGGGTAAGTAAATGATGAAAAGGACGTTATATTTTGGTTGAACTATCCCTTTAAGCACTTTACCTCAATATCCTCAAAAATAGCTAGATCAAATTAAATTGCTCTGTGCAGGGTGTGGAGCGTCGAATATGAGAGTAATGAATTTTAAGACCTTTGACCTGTCATTAACTGTGGAAGTGTAAGAACGGATTCTGTGAACTTGTACAGGCTTTTACAGTTACAGTATATTCATCATTGAAATCCAACAAGGCAAAGCAAAAAGAGTGAAAAGCATTTTAACCTTCCAGAAGTTCTTCAAAATCCTCCACAAAGAATTCTCTCAGGGGTCTTCTCTTGGGTCGCTTCAGGGTGTTAACTAGCTGCTGGATCTTCGCCGACACACGGCTACTGACAGGCACACCTACACGCATATATGCAATTACACTACGAATACAAATTCCCACAATAGTAAAAACAGGAAAACTAATTTTAATTAAATAGTATTTCTTTTGTCATTTTAAAATAATGCATACTGAATAGCTTCCAAACATAATAGATGGCAAACTTGATTATTTTTGGTATAAACATGCACATTTAAAACAAAAGCCTCTGCACACACACTCACCATCTCCTGTCTCCATCAGTTCAGCATTGCCATATTTGGGCGGGGGCCTGGTTAACATGGCAACCTGTGGGCGCTGAACAGAGATGGGAGCGGGGTCTGGCATGTAGCTGGTGATGTCAGGTGGAGCCGACAGACTGTCTGTGGTACACAAACAGGTGAACTCATCAGTATAGTAACATTTACCCCAATAAATGTGACGATTCATTACGAGTTATTGGCAATTAGATGCAAAAGCGCATGCAGGTAAAATTAAAATTGTATACATCTCAAACAGGGCTGTGGAGTTAAACCTTTTAACTAGAAGCAATTCCATTATTGACATTGATATATAATATCAGGGCCTGCCCTAACCAATTTGGCGCCCTAGGCAATATTTCAGATGGCGCCCCATTTCATTGTATATCAAGAAGTCACTCCCCTACACATCTCTCTCCATGACGGTAACAGTTACACTTTTTATAACAGGGCTG
>JAUCMS010000044.1:16453715-16476424 GCA_032357445.1 Enteromius radiatus
GGTGTGTTTGATTAGGGTTGGAGCTAAACTCTGCAGGACACCGGCCCTCCAGGACCGAATTTGCCTACCCCTGCCCTCCATCATAATCAAATCATAGCCAAGATAACATATGCATGTTCATGAGAGCTTACACACACACACACACACAGAGAGAGATATGGCTGCTTTTCAAAATAAACAGCCAAACATGTGTTTCTGAAGCCCATTTAGAATGCATGCAGATATCATCGCAATGCTTTAGTGGCATTCGGACAATCGGTTCATTAGAATTGGCACATTATGGCATGTGATCTGAACAAATGAGCGTGGGAGGATTGTTGATGCAAGGTTTCTCAGAAACAGTCGACCCTGTGGGATTTACATGCTTGGGTTCACAGAGAATGCTGTGTGAATTCAGACAGATCTGGGAGTACAGTTGTCTTTACTGTTGTGGAAAAAAAGGTGTTTTGAAATGCACTACAGGTCAAAGCTCAAGCAATAAAGGTGAATGCAAGAAGAGCTTTTTAATAACACTGAATCAGTAAAACTGGCCAATAAAGATTTGTTTAAAACTCCTAAAAAGTCATAAAGAGAAAATGGCAGAAAAAAGTTTGATCAAAAGGTAAATAATTGATGTAACTTCCTAAAAATATATGCACTGTCATTTAAAAGTTTGGGATCAATATGATTTTTAATGCTTTTAAATTGAATTGTATTTATTTGATCAGAAATACAAAAAAAGTTGTAATATTGTAAAATAACATTGCAATTTGCAATTTGTAAAATATAACTTATTTCTGTAACAAAGTGGAGAATTTTTATCAGCCATTACTCCAGAAATAATTTCAGAATGAAAGAAAAATCTGAAATCATTGTATTATGCTGTTTTATAATCAGTGTTGTGCCGTTTGTTTTCTTGTGAATCTTTTCTAACAAGTATTTACTATCATTTAACACATCCTGATACTTCTACGCTGAATAAAAGCATAAATTTAAGCATAAAAAGGACAGAAAGCAAACCCCAAACCTTTGAATAGCAGTGTATATTATAAAAAATAGAAACTTTCTTCTTTTTCACTTATTTCTGAAAAGTAGGCCATCATATGACTCCCAATGGTTTCCAACATGTATTATAAATCAGCAAATTAAAATTATTTACATTTGAATAATTCCATTTTTAAACAATACAAATGAGAAACCCGGTATTTAAATGTAATATTATTTCTTTTTATTTGACTTTGATATTTTCCTATTCATTCACATATCCTTATCTTTCTCTCTTGAGCTCCCATCAACACTGCTAGGAGAGCCAAAGCCAGACTTGAACAAACAACACACTTGACATGGATTTAGCCCCAAGGAATGCTCCTAGCATCTTGCTTAGTACAGGTTATATTCAACATCTTTATTTATTTATTTTAGGAAAGCTAGAGGGGGTTCTACTCAGCAGAAGGATCTCAGACAAGCTTGTCAAACCTGGTACAGACCCACAGTCACAAACTTGCTGACCTGCTGTTCCATCAGAGAGTTCAGTTTACTGGCCTGCAGCAATGATAATGACAATAAGGCATGATAAGATCAGTATAATAGTCATTTATGAGTCTCTGAAACACAGGCTACATTGTTCAGACCTTCACTAAAGATGTGAGAGTCATCGGCTTCTGACCTGAAACTGAAGCTGATTATTAATGGTTGATTGGGCAAATTGCTTCCTTTTAGACTTATATCACTCTAGTAATGATAACAGAAGAATAAAAGTACACATGGACATTTTGTCTGGGTTGTGTAACAAAATGATTAAATTGAGTGAAACTAGAAAAGATGATTTAATCACACTAAAAAGGATGAGTAATACAACATGAAATTATGCATGACGACCCGAGTAGAATATCATTGTGATAAAAACTATTACATTTAGTATTATTTTAATTATATAAAATCTAAGTGAAGTCCAAATCCATCCTTTTTAGGAATCCTTTAATTAATGTAAAAGCATGATATTTCTGTCAGACAGAAGATGACCGCTCTGAACTTCAGTATCTTGCTGATGTTCTGTAGGTTTCCCATTTAGTGAAACTAGCAGGTGAGCGCTTAACCAACCAATCTAATACCAACAGCATCATAAACAGCATAATAAAACTGTATGTAGGTCACGTCTTACACAAACACACACACACTCTGCTCTAAGATAGCCTGCAGCTCTAGATGAATGCAAAAGCATGGAAATTAGGAGCGAACAGAATTCTTCAGAGAAAGAGCATAACATTCCCTCTATAAAACAACTTTTTTTATTACATCAACTAAATAAAACCCCCATGAATAATTCTGATAATAAAACAGAAATGGCTGATATTTTTGAGAGAGTAAGCTGTATATGTGTATACTGTATATATGAGAGAGAGAGAAAGAGAGAGAGAGTGAATAAAAATAGCATCATGACAGGCTTTTGGACAGCTGCAGTTGTGGAAAGAGTAACTTCCCATGACAACCCCCCAATAAACATACACACACATTAAGCCTTAAAGGTTATGCATCTAGCCCACTTTACAAACATTATGAGGTTAAATATTATAAATGCACACCCAGAGAATCCGTTTACATATACCGTACAACACAAAATATTTATTGTTGGAAAGTGCCCAGTGGTCCTTTGGAAAGAAGAGTAAAAAAATCCCTAGTATTTATATATTTTTATAAAACCCTGTTTAAATGCAGACTTGAATGTCGGAGAATATTAAAATACAATAAATTTAATTATTAAAACATAAAATGCTTTACGTTGAGTGGTTTCCCATAGGAAACCATTGTAAGGAAAACACTCAACTATTAAGTGGATTGCGTTTATATTCCGGCCTCATCTGCATTCCTATGTAAACAGCGATTACTGAATTTTATATTTTAATATTACGGTTTTAAATATATTAAGACACTTTAAGTGTAGTTTTACAACATTTTATCATGCTGTTTAATGATTGAAATACTGCCGCGTGTGCTTAATATGGATTGCAAATTGCCAAAACTTGAATTTTGTTCACATACCTTTGTTTTGAGATGATCTAAATATCTGTGATTGTGGTCTGCTTATGCTGCAGGTCTATAGATGTTTTGCCCTCCAGGTCTTCGAACCAGTCACATGATTGAAAACTATCAATAATAGATTTTTTTAAATGTTCTTTGAGAAAAAAATGGCTCTTCTATTGGCTTCACTGCAAAATCACCCCTTTGGAACCTGAAGTGTGCTTCAAGTAAATAGGGTTTGACTGAAAAGAAAAAAAAAAAATTCGGCAAACCCTGATCTGGACAGTATAAAAGAGAACACAAAAAAATGCCTAAATAAGAAATTTCTCCTCTGAAGATAAATGAAAAGCAGCTTTGCAGCACACTGAACAGTCCATCTGCTACACAGGCCATAGAAACTAGTCTCTGCACATTATAACACACATTCAAGTTCATGGCCAAAGCCTTTCTTGACTTGAGATGTTGATGACTTTGAGAATTGAGAGTGCATTTACTGAATCAGGCAAGGAAAAACATATTCAAAACATGACACTACATCTCAGAAGAACGTTAAATAGCAAACACAAGCATTGCAACACTGCCAAACAAAGACAAGTCGAGCTAACAAATCTAGTTTAAGGCTTCAAACTGCCTTGGGCTGAACAACACAGAATGACTCTGTTTATAATACATGCAGAGAGGTGGTTATGAAAGCAGAAATGAGGGTGAAGGGAGTTCACTCAAGGTGAATATGACTCCTGGAAATAGTGAATCTTTCTTTAACTGAATAATTTTGCCATTATTTACTCACCATCATGTAGTTCCAAACCTGTATTTCCCTTCTATAGATCAAAAGAGATTCGTTTTTGAACAATATCCTGGTTGCTCTATTCAGTATAATGAAAGTGGATGGGACATGGGCTGTCAAACGTCAAAATTTAGAATAAAAGTACTATAATACTGCAAAATATAGCATGACTTCCGAGCTATTTTTATAGAAGTCTTCTAAGGGTTGTATGATGATTTTGTGTGATCTACGGAAATCATTACTCATTATTATTAACATCAAAATGTAATCATTCATGTATCAGAGTCTTTTATGTGATTTGAAATAAAACCCCAGAATACTGCAAAATGTCAGCAGGACATTTGCACTGACTTATATTTTCCCCTCATGCAGCATGTTGACTGCATCACTTCTTCGGCTACAGGAAGCTTCCTACTCACAGAAATGCACACTTGACAAGCTGATAAAACACAAGTTGAGATGTTTACATGCAGGTGCAACTGGGGTAAATGAGCAAAAATCTACCTGCTTTGTTGAGCTCCAGTGGAAATTAATTTCCTCAATGATCCAGTCAGTTAACAGGGTATTTGAAGGGTACCTTCTGAGGGGTATTTTCATCAACAGTGTAAATTTAGTATCATACAGCCTTGGAAGACTCGGAATATAGCAAACAAATACTGTTTATGATGCTTCTACAGGGCCGTTTTTGAGCTTGAAAGCTCCAACTGCAAGGACTGACATTGCAGTAAGAGCAATCTGTGTTCAACAGAAGAATGAAAGTCACACAGGTTTGAAATGACAAGAAGATGAGTAAATGATGACAGAATGGTGCAGCAAAATATCACTTTAAAGGTGAAGTATGCACTTCACCTTTCAAGTGATATTTCATCACCCTATTCTGTCTCTCTCTGGGCCATTAGTGAGTTTATGAAAATCTGACCGACCTGCTCAGGGTGACCTACCAGAAGTTTAAACTGCCATGTTTACTAGTACAACATTTGCAGTTCATCACAGCGAATAGAAACATAAGGTTGTACTAACCCACAAGCCTCTAAAATATTAAAGGTTATCTCAACATATTAATTTGAGAAAGTATAAGTATTAATAAAAATTAGTAATAGTATTTAAAAAAAGAAAAAGAAAAACATGTTTAAAGGGATAATTTACCCTAAAAGAAAATCTGTTATCATTTGCTCACCCTCATGTAATTTCAAACCTGTATGACTTTATTCTGTTGAACACAAAATAATTATCATTCTGATCTTTTCCATTCAGTAAGTGACTGGGCAACAGGGGCTGTCAAGAAAAAAAAAAGAACTATAAACGCACCATCAAGGAAAGTCCATATGACTTATTATTTTATGTATTATTTTCCAATTCTTCTGAAGCCATATGAAGAAACAGACCTTCATTGAACAAAAAGATCAGCTTGGAAATTCTGATAACGACATTCCCATTTGTGTTCCATGGAAGAAAAAAAAGGGTGAGTAATGACAGAATTTTCTTTTTCGGGGTTGAACGGTCACTTTAAAAAATAGCCACAGTGACCAGAAGTTTGTCCCATACCTGAAAGTGGCAGATGATTAAAAAAACCTCCAAGTTAAACTTAAAAAAATCATTTCACGAATTTGCACTTCTCCATTAACTTAAATAAGCAAATTTGGATCTGTGCTGTCCGGGGAGCGAGCCAGGAGCTCGTCAGACCCGAGCCCTGCTGATAGTAACCCTAGCGAGGGTAGAGCTCGGAGCGCGGCTCGGTCCCGTTCGCCCCCCTATGAAGGTGCGAAGAAAAAGGCGGAGAAGGGGAGGACGGCGGGACGAATCATGCAAAACTAGATATCGAGATGAGAGAGACGCTGGTATTTATGCCGAGGCGGATAATTAGGAATTAATAATAGGCTAGAGGGTGATGATACTGATGAGCGTAAGTGGGTACCGGCTGTGCAGACATTCAGCGTGCTTTTCCCGAAACTATGTTAAAACATCCCTTAACACTAATGTACAATAACTTACGAAAAACACACAATAAACACAACTGATATACTATATATAGACAAAAAGTGCAATGTGTCAAGAATAAATGCTTCAAAAGAGATGGAATTGCAGCAATGCAATAAAAGAACCATATTTGGTTCCCCAAAGAACCTTTTTAGTGTAAAAAACATTTACCTAAATCCAAAGACCTTTTTTCACTATAAAATAACCTTTTTTGTGAATGGAAAGAATCCATCAATATTAAAGGCTCTTGACAGAACCAAGTGCCAACCTTTATTTACCCAAGAACCTTTATTTTTACACGTGTAGGCCTATAACATATATTTCCTTTTCATTGCCAATATAATGAATCCTGCTGTAACACCTTATTGGCCTGTAGAATGTCACATGTAAACAGTAATAATCATTGTGCCAGTGCTGACACCTGTACACACAGGTAAAAATTTCATTCTAACACACCCATATTTACACACAGTCCTCCTGTTTGCAATCACTCCAAAAAGCTGCTCAATGAGGATATATTAATATACAGAATCAGAAACGGCAACATTATTAAAACTGCTTCTTTCATTCATGACAGACACTTGTCAGTTATCAAAATCAGACGGCATAAATACACGATTACATTCTGCATGAGTGCATTAGTGTAAGTATATGTAACTCTGATCAGATGAAGACCCTAATCCTCCAGAATGACTCTTCTGCCCCCATAAGCCTTTGTCCGCAAAGCCAATCCGAATACAGCATGAGAGACTGTGAACCAATGAAACAATTGCCTGTGGCAAGAAAGCCAATCAAATGACAGCATGCGTGGAAACTAGGCCAGAAGCCAAAGCAACAGAACAGTGACAACAGATGCCCCAATCCATACACACAAATAGGATATTGTAATATATGACTAGCTTATGAATGCACATGTCACATATGCTAATTTACTGAAGCACATCTGACGTATTCGTACATGGAAATACAGTCTGAAAACCACAATATAAATGCTCCAAAACAGGGTAGTCTGGGAAATATTTCCCCCTTAAGTATCCTACTCCTTTTCACCGGACTGGGTCAGGAGTCAATGGGAACATTCTGAACTCCTGAACTGTTTGTGTTGGAACAAACATGATGGATTATTTAATATCTGATAGAAGTACACAAAATAACAGAGCGCTGTCTCATGCGTACAGGGACGGCGGCAGATGTGGCCTAATAAGGGGAATCATCCTTCTCTGGGTCTCTCTGTTAGAAGGAATGATGCAATCTACATGAAACATAAACCACAAAACACAGACACCCTTCTGCACACACTGGCCATGTGCCACCACTGTCTTCATGAACCGGGTCAAGTCTTCACTCCACACAGCAATGGTGTGACATTTACTATTGGTGTGAAACTATTTTAAACTGTTTTCCAATATAATTATTATAAACACGGGGATCTCCTTTTTTGTAAGTGGCTTAGAAATTAGAAACTCATGGCATATTTGTACTCGGGACAAAGACGTTAAGATGTCAGCATTAAAAGAAATGTACAAAAGTGATTTAATTTCCACAGAAAGCACATTAATTGTAAGTAGCGTGTAACACAATATTTCTGCAAAAATTCAAACATTCTTATTCTGACTTGTACATATTAAACAAATATAAAATAATAAGGTAGCATATTAAATTTGATTGCCTTTTAAATGAGTTTAAAAATCTTACTGACAAAGTATAGTGGCAAATTTTACAAATGTAAAATTACAACTGCATTTGAGGTGAAATTCTTAAGTGTTTTCTGTAAATAAGGGACCAATTTGATATTCGATATACAATTATCTCTCCTTGATGCCATCCAAAATGTTGGACCGTCTGACCTCTATGGAAGGGGATTTCAGACTGGGGTCCACAGACACCCAGGAAGACTTCTAGGGGGTCAGTAAAAAAAGGAAAATGTTTTTATACTAAATATATTTTCTCATATTTTGTTATACATCTATTTCTAAATTCTCACCTCTCCTTTTTTGCAATGTACATGTGCTCAAAATTTGTTTTAGTATGCTCAAAATACTGTTTTATATAAATAAATTTGAATTATTATTCAATATTTCTCTTTTATAGCGTTGTTGCAATACATTTTTTGTAGAAAATTTCATTTATTTTTGCTTTAGTACCATGAAACATAAGACAATATTTTTTGACTTTTCAATATCACGCTTAAGGTTTTTCTCACTGTAATCAGGTCTGTCCATACATAAATATAGAAGGCTTCATTAAACAATCAATTTAGTTTAGTAAAGGGGTACCTCAAAGATATATCCTTGGGGGTCCTTGGAAGAAAGTTTGAAAAGCCAGGTCAAATATGAGTAAAAGTAATAATGGTGGTCATAAAACATCTTCACTGGTCCCCATGAAAATGCTGCTTTTACAATGATCATGAATTCTGATTATATGCTTGCATGTTTATTTACTTGCGCATTTAATATTCCTTCCAATATGTGACCAGAAAACTATGACAAGAGTGTCTCATATCACATGGGTTTCTCATGTAATATCACAGCGTAAGAGATGCACTGGTTGTTTGAAACTTCATGACCAAGCGCATTACTTGCAAATTACACAACAAAGGAAAGCCAGTGGAATGCCCCAGTGCTTTACACATACCAGCTTCATTTATAACTGATTTACGTGCCCTATATATTCACAAAGGCGGTGGCCGTGTTATGAACAGCTCACTGGAATGGAGAATGGAAACGGAATATGAGAGGGAGAGAGCGCGCGCGCGAGAGAGACTTTAAATTCCAAAAGACACATCTCCCTTTATACAACCTAACAGCAACGTATCAAAAGTGTGTTATAATGTCTTAAAATACGCATTGCTATCCTCATCCAAGGTCACCGGAACCGCTCTGTCCGGTTCTGCAAACGTAAACACGCGCTCAGTTAAATCTGATACATGTATCGAGCGCGCTGACCCGTTCATCTCTCCTTCTGTCGTTCACTTTCTCCCTCTCTGACCGGACAAACGAGCAACTACTCACCCTCCGACAGCTCCAGCTCGAGCTCCGCAAGCCGCGCGCGCACCTCCAACGGCAACGGTAACGAATCACGGTCTGCCATTGCGACTCCAACACATCCGAGTCTCGGTACCTCTCTGTGTCTCCCGAGCACACGGTGTCAAACGTGTATTTCACGGTACAAAAATAGACTGCATGAGTGTGAGCGCGGATGGACAGCGAGCAGACGTGTTACTGGAGACCCATCATCACTGGTCGCGTTTTTTCGGTTTCACTTGGCTTCCCTCTGATCCTAGCTTTTAGTGGTGCACAGGAGCGGAGCTGCCCGCGTATCCACTGCGGTGCCACCGTGCCCGCCGCTGCCGTCTAGCTCACGTGACCTCGGTGCTAGTTCAAACGCAGTGGAGAGCGACAGTGCGCGCGCGCACCGGCTGTAACGGAAAGCGGCAGCTGTGTGAAGATACAACGACCTACAGTGCAGTCAAACACACCCCGGGTGAATGAGGGGGGCACACTGGCTGTTTTGGCGTCTCATTTCGAAGGACACCCTAATATAAAAATCCTTACCTATTTTACGAGATAATAGGCTAAGCAAGCGAATAAAATTATAATTCACGATTCAGTCAGATTTTCCACTCATTACAATAATTAAATATTTTTATTAGCAAAAAAAGGGAAAATCATATTACTTAATTTATGTTACTTGTTTTATTTTGTTAATATAAATCAGTTTTATTATGTAAATATATTTTATAGCTATGAATAATTAGGCTATTAGCTATTTGTTAGCCTATGTCAGTATATTTTATAGGCTAACACAGTTATATTATTATTTGTATTTTTTGTATATAACATTATTTCTTTTCTTCGAAACATTTTTACTGAAGAAATTTACTACACCATTACAAATAATTTGGAGTTGTGATGCCTCCTGTTGGTGAGCGGTATGAAAGTAAAGCAGTCAAATCCAAGAGCAAAGCTTTTATAGCTCAAATGTGCATCGTTAAATCAACTTTAAAGATTGTTTCATTTATGCATGGATTTTGAAATTCATTCTCATGTAATCTATAGCCTACATTATAATTTACACATCTATAGTAGTCAACGTTCAAAGTGGATTTAAAAGTATATCAAAGTTGTCCTATAAGGCAAGAATGCATTTGTTTTAGATTTTGGGACAACTTTAATGAAAGGTTTTGATCCACTCGAAATGTTGACTAATGTTTTTAGATGGCACTGATCTTGTGTCTTTGTCTCTCTGTACATGTTGTCACTAAACCCCGCCTTCCACATTTTGTTGTTGAAGAATAAATGAATGTAGCACTATAAGGAAAAAAGGGGGAAAAATTACTTAATGTGTTGCACAGACTATTAAAACACGGTAAACATCTTCTGACATGGGTTTTGAACTTCATGGTGTTGCTTTGATCACTAAGTTTCTACTAAACAATTTAACATCCATTTAAACCCCAGCAAACCACATTATTTCCTTTCTCAACTAGACCTTAGTCAGGGTTAATGCCATACAGAATTTTACAAAGGATGAACGCAGCTAACAAATTTATGTTCTGAGAACTTTTTCCTAATGTTCTGGTTTGGTTCTGGGAACATTATTTGGAATGATCCACAAGCATAGAAATATCCAATTTGCTTAACATTCCTAGAACGTTATTATGTGGTTAGTGTAACGTTCCTGCAACATTCTTGCAACCTAAATTCCACTTAAAATATAATGTTGTAACGTTTTTAAAATGATACTGATCTCAGCTGAGATGTTAAATTGTTGCCAAGTAAATTTAAAGTTGTCCTGACATTTGTGTGCATCTTGAAAGACTAGAAAGAGTCTTCTTTTCAGATAATAGTAGATCTGCCAGGATCATAGCTTTAATGACTGATGCCATTATTGTTTCTGAAGACAAAATACAAAGTTGGTGAAATTTAAGTTTAAATCTAAGTGTCACAAAACAAAAGTATAGGCTAGTATTTCTCCAGAAGCCTTAACATTTGTGCTGCTGGTCATTTCTGGTTATCATTTATACTGTATTAATAGCATTTCATCAAAAAATAAAAACCTTGCTGCCCCTTGTTTTGAGAGACCTTTTTCATTACAGGTGGATGCTAGCCAAGTTGGTGCAGGGGGCTGTCCTCCAACAGGACGATGATGAAGGAATGGTTCGCCCTGTCACAGGCATGAAAAAGGGTCAGGAGTGAAAAAGGTGAGAAGGGTGCTCGAGGGGTGATGTGGCCTTCGATGGGGCCGGGAGGTGGAGGGACTCCCACAGAATAAATATTACGGCATGCGTAAGAAATAAACATAATAAGTATTTTCCACCATTATTGAAAAAAATACAATCAACTACAAATGCTATTTGCTATTGCAGACAGAGCATGCCAGAAAAATAACAAGTTTGATAAAAGTTTGCCATTGCCAATTTTACAGTAGCTAAATAAATTGAATGGAATAATAAGCCATGCACAGGTTCTGAAAAAAATACAGTATTGATATTTGTCTAAAGACATATGTGCATCCCTTAAATAAAAGGACACCTCTTGCCCTTTTACTGAGACCTTGCCCTCCAGTTGAAGTCACAACCAAATCCAGCTGTAGAATCCAGCTGTTTAACTTCCTCCACCAATTTCAAAGCGCTTGGGCGCTCACGCTTCTGTAACATCTGGCAACCATGAAGGCTGCCAGTGCTTTGGATTTTAAACTGCGCGGCTCTATTGAAAAGTTTACTGTTCGAGTCCATCGATTTGTTTCATGCTAATTCTTATTCTCATATTATTGCAGACGTCTTGTTGTCATTGACGTCACAGCACCCCTAACTGCCTTTGCACCAAAAAGATTGATTTCAAAAGCATGAGAATATGTTAGTACATAGTGATGAGTAAATAACAGAAATGTTAACTAAGGCTAACAAAACAACCATTATAAATGCTCCGTTTGATTATTTCTTCCTTTTTAGCATCTTTAAACAAATTGCAACAAGTTACGCAACGCTTTTTCTCTTTGACCGTTCAGTATATTCCTATTTCTTAAAGGGGAAGCGTCAGGTCAATACCATTTAATAGATGTTTGTGTTTCTATGAATTCCTACTCACATGTAATAGATTTTAACTTCTTATAACATTGTGAGATGTCATATTTATTATCTTTGCCTTTCCAGCAGGCATAAAACGTCATAAGACATTGATATTTGGTTACATTTTGGTTGCAACGGCAGGTGACCAAAATTCAACGCAAATTCAACATAATGTCAATACTCAATTGACGTCCAATACCGACGTCACCTGACATTGATATTTTGTTGTTTTTATAAGATCTATGAACCGAAACAAAGATGTTTCATCAAAATATGTTAACCACAATCATTAATCGGGTATTGTGAAATTAGGAAAAATGTCGACATGATATTCTGACGCATATTTCATTATTTAAATGGAAGGCAGCGCTAGGTACTACTTAATGCGTCAACTTACTTAAAACCATACAAGCATATCACATTAAAGAGCAAGCTCATACATCTTACAAAAAAATGAACAACAACTAAAGACTGTTCAAATTAAAGATTAGTTATAGTTTTGCTTTCGTGCACTTACAGTACTTTACTTTCAGATAGGCTACAATCGTCACTTTTAAGATCAAACTGGAGTTGTTCAAATATAGTCATATTTTTCAAAAATAACTGGTTTTACTATCTCAAACATGACATATCCTCTGGGTTTGAGCGCATTGAATAGCATAGATAAAATTTGGAGATGAATATAGGCCTAAACACTGCGCAATAATAAAACTACTAATAACACTAAAAATAAAACACTGTATATTCCGAGTATTTCTCCAGCAGTAATGTGAGCAGTCATGAATTATCTCATGACTGTTGCAACACTGACAACGCTTACAAGCGGCTTACAAACATGTTTCACAGCAAAAAGGAATATTACACATATAATAGGGTATCATCTAATGTTGAATAAGTTATTTTAACTGAGATTCTGCCCAAGGCTGCTCATGTAAAAGTTACTGAAGAAATACTCGGAATGCAGTGTTTTATTGTTATTTTTCATAGTGCAATTGTTTTAATTATTGCCCAATGTAATGTTATCATAAACATAAACTGTTATGTTTAATGGGATGTTGTTTGTATGTCATCCTTGCATTTTTTTTAAGTAAAAAAACTCATATAAACACAGGATGCCTTGTACGTTCAAGAAATATGCGTCACACAACATTTTTCCTCATTTCATCATACCCGATTAATGATGGAAAACTGTGCTTAATGTGTTTTAATGAAACATCTATGATGAATTCTTAATTAATCACAACAAATAAACCCGTGATATTGCCATTCATTCAGGCTACAGCGGAAGTTATTTAACTATTGAAAGCTTCCGGTTTTCGAACGTGGAGCGTGAAAAAGCCCACAGGGCAAGCTTACAACAAAACCATAAAGTTAAAGAAATAATGGCTTTAACCTCTAATTAAAGACAAATTCAGCTAGGACTTGGATCTATACAGTTTTATTACCTGTGCTTAGCAAGTTATGCACATGTTTCATATGGCCTACCTAAAACCCTTGAGAGAAAACACAACAAAAGCTGGGAACCAGACAGTAATAACCACCTCAGAGAAACCATAAAACATTGCACACATATGCCTGTGGGACAAAAACACCACATCAGTTGATGAACTTTAAATCTGCAACAGCACTGCATTTTATAAATGTGACAAATGCACCCATGGCAATCTGTGGAAAGCTAAAATTAAACTTTTGAAGGCCTGTTTGATGAGAAGTAAGAGATGACTCTTCACTTTCAGTGTCTTGGTACAGATTTAGTAACAGTAACAGAAAATCCAAAATGACAACAGAATCCGAGGGTTAAATAAGTAAAACTGTAAATCATGCATAGATCAAATGGTTAGATCAGAAATGACGCAAACACCTGTAAGCAATGGTTTGACCAATCATAGCGAGCTCATTTACATATTTCCACCTCGACAGTTTCACTGGGAACTGTCACTGTGTATATATATATATATTTGATAAGATTTTTCCCCTTTCGACCACTAACGAAAAACGAAAAGTGTGTCTCACTGGAGGGGTTACATGAGGACGCAACCACCAATTTCCCCTTTCAGAGCGGTGGAAAGTTCACTGTAGAGGTTACGAGCTGAGTGTTAATCACTTGTCCAATCACCTCGGGGAAGGTATGAGACAAGAGCCAATCGCTGTCCTCACAGGACATCACCTGTTCAGGTTAGCGAGCGCAGTCAGCGCACAGGAAATATGAGTCTGAACGCGGTGTCTACACACAAAACGTTGTGGGGGTGTTACTCTGAAAATGTAATAGTATAACTATTTCAGTTACTTTATTAATGCATCGGTTACGTTTAATTACTTTTCTTAATTTCTGATGAATGTTTTCAACTGTAATTTTGAGACTATTAAACCATACAGGGTAAACCTTACAGGATTTACCACTGATTGCTGTCACTTCCAAAATCCTTTGTCACCTTTTATATTATAATAATTTAATTTCAAGTTTAATAGCTATATGATACAGCTAAGGAATGAAACAAAGCATCTAACTAGGCTATGCTTTGGGGGAACAAACAAACATGTCCTGTTATGTACTAAACTTCTGAAACATCTTTTATTTTCGAGAAGTCAATGTAATTAAGGAAAGAAATCAATCTAAAATGTATTATATGTGTGTGAAAATGTGCAAAAGCAATGCTCTTTGTAATATTTAACATTCCATTACTGATAGAATAAACCACTGAATGTTTAAAAATTAAAAAGTAGCCTACCTGTATGCATATTATACTTTCTACTTATTTGTTTCATAGTAGTGGCTTTATTTCATATTAGGGACAATATCAAATGACCGTCGTTTTACCTATTGGAAAAATACGGTTACCATGGTAAATCTCGGAAAGGGCAATAAGCGCAAAGAGCGCGTGGCTCTGGGGCGGGTGGCTCGCGGGTCCATCACAGAGCAGTTACCTAAACCACTTTCCTGTCAGAAACGGCTTCTTCGCTCATCTTTACTCGCTATCGCATCACTCACGCAGTCAACCGGTACATCTGACTCATTTGTGAAGGTTGGCTGTGAGGTTATGCGTGTTTCGTGCCTTCACTGCTCGGTGTTCCAGCACCGCGCCCGGATGGAAATGTGTCTTCCGGGGAAAAGCTGCTTTCAGCCAACGAGACAGCGAGCACAACGCGCCGCACAGCCTGGACATCTGCAACTTTCAACAGAAGCGAGTGCCTTTCTGAGAACGCGTGCGGTTTGAGACGCAGATCTATGGCAAGACCTATGCATCCCAGAGGGGAGAAGAGCCGTGGAAAATCTGACAGAGGCCCGTAAACCCTCGAACCCCCGATTTTGCTATTTCATTCTGATCCTAGTGCCGTCATTCATGGATGTGCACGCAGAGGCGGGTCCGTTGCACGTGCAGACGGTGGATGAGCCACCGGGAGGCGCCACCGTTACCGTCGCCGCCGCAGAGTTTCAGGTCCAAACGGTGACGGAGACCGATGGCGAGCTCAGCAAGTATGAGCTGGAGTCGGGCGCTGGAGCTGAAACACCGGCAGCGGGTGAACCGATCACAGAGATCGAGAGCGAGGAGGGTGCGCAGGCAGGGACGGACACACCGGCCGAGGACATCGGCGGGCAGAGCGCGGGGAAAACGGAAACGGTGGGCTCCAGTTGCAGCAACGAGAGCTGCATCCCGACTCCAGGCTGTCGGATCTGTTTTCAAGGAGCCGAGCAGGTGAAGTCAGGCAGTTAATTCGTTCCGTTTGCGCTATTTATTGTCGGTTTATGTATATATGCGGCACACCGACGTCTGGTTGTTGCAAGGATTGTGCGCCATTCAGAGTTAAACCGAGCCTTTCAAATGTCAATTCAGTACCTGAAATCGAACTGAATTTGAATTGAGATAAAACCGCAATCGAATCTGAATGTCATGTAGTTAATTTATTAATTTAGCAGATCTTTACTTGAGGGACTTGGGAGGAACATCACAAGCATCTAAAGAATAAACAGCCTACCAAAATAAAAAGTACATAACTGTAGTTATATATTGTGCGCTTTACTTTACATTAATAATTAAATATATATTCAAACAAACCAGTTTGAGAGTGCTTTTGACAGGCAAAAGGTATAACTATAAGCAAGAAATGGGTAAAAAAAAAATGAGGAGATAAAAACAAGTACTAAATTCATTAAACTTAAGAATGCAGTGTTATAAGACAATACAAGAAAGTCAGACTAAAAATATATTT
Organism: Enteromius radiatus; assembly: GCA_032357445.1. Classification (NCBI taxonomy): domain Eukaryota; kingdom Metazoa; phylum Chordata; class Actinopteri; order Cypriniformes; family Cyprinidae; genus Enteromius; species Enteromius radiatus. The sequence continues at coordinate 16,469,756 of JAUCMS010000044.1, forward strand.
TTAATTTTAATATTTTTTTATCTCACTCTCCAGAAAGTAGTTCCAGCAGTTTTTAATATAATGGCTAAAAGCAGCATCACCAAATCTTTTATTTCTATTCTTTGTGATTCGATTAAAACAGAAGAATTGGAGAACCTGACTGTGCTTTTTGAGATGAAGTCTGGTGCGAGGTTAATAATCAAATTCTAAATTTGGTTGTCCCATCCTGATGTTGGTCCTATAGGCCCTTACATATGCGTAACGGCGGTAAAAACAGTACATAAATCCAGCTGTGTGTTAGGACAGTGTGAGAAATATAAACCATCTAAACACCTTTTGCATTATAGGCCTACATAATTAATGCAATTATTAGAATATCAGAAACCTCAATGATTCTTAATGCTTTAAACAGACAGTGTGGTCTGTGTGTGTGAGATGGTGAGATCCATTAGAATACCTGCTGCGCCATTTATGTCTAATGCTCTTCACTTCCTGCAGCTAATGTGCTTCCTCGAGGCGCCTTGTGTTTGTGTCTGTAAGTGTGTGTGAATGGGTTCCACTCTGTTTCAGAGTCATTATAGTTCTAAATGAGGATGTTCCTGAAATTATTCATGAATGCACAGATGAATCATTGTCCGTCCACTCACAGAGATCTCTGTCATTATGTGTATAGTGTTTCACTCCAAATGTTCTCCTCGTTTAGACTAATCCGCTCCATTGGTCAAGTTCCTCAACTCATCTGCAAATGCGCACAATAAAACAATCACACAGCACTGAATCATCAGCTCTTTTATCTTGATGTGTTTTGATTTTAGCCTGTTGAGACATAGAAATCAACTTCCCGCCATTACGTAATTTTTCGAAAATTCCTTCTGATTGACCTGTCTGTGTTGTGATTGGCTGTAGGGGGAGCTGCTGAGCCCGTGCCGCTGTGCCGGATCTGTCCGACATGCTCATCAGCAGTGTCTGCTCAAGTGGATCAGTGAGAAGGGCTCCTGGAGCTGTGAACTCTGCAACTATAGATTCAACATTCTGCCTATACATATCAAACCACCACAACAGGTAACCACACACACACACACACACTGGGATTTATGAAATATCCATCAGGGCTTTGGACTAAAGCATTTAGGAGCCAACTACAGTTAAAAAAAACTCTAGAATTGCTCAATTGTTATTCAGATGTGCTTAAGTTACCATTTGAAGCTGTCTCTCTAGTGATTCTAATTGTATTTGTGCCATATAAATGATACTCGTAAGAATATTTATGGCTATTTAAAAAAATAACACAATGAAAAATGCAAATCTGATGTACTGGGTTCATCACACTAATGGTTTCTGATTCATGATTCAATGCGAGCTTCAGTAATGGCTCTGAACATTTCTCTTACTGAACGAGTCTGATGTAAACTAATTAAGTCCCATTCGCACCAAGAATGATAGAGATAACTATAATGATAACTATATTAGTGTCCATACTAAGAGACTGTAATGTTCTGTTTATTGTAAGTTTGCCACTTTAAATGCTCAAATGCATTGTTTCTGAACAGCTGTCAATGTTTTTAGCATTCATTAGCAGGAAAAAGGTGATTCTAAAATGATTCCAATAATCTTTATAGTCGTTTGAGTATTTTGTTTTGACTGAATCAATAAACCTAACTAGTTTAGAGTCATATGTTAGCAAATCAACACCACAGCTTGTGCTTTGTTTGTTGTTTTTGTGATTGTCACCAATGGTTAAAAGTATATTTTTATTTATATTATTGCATATTAATGCTGGAATACAGTACATGACATTTACCCAGATTTTGTTCCATAATTTACAGTCCGGACAAATCTACGCTCATTGCTGGAAGTCAGAGCTAGACTGTGTATTCGATTTGACAGATTTAATACGAAATCATTTCCGTACGCAATCATATTTTGAGACACATTCATTTGCTTTTGTCATGTACCTCAAGCAACATGTTTCTGCCTGAATCTGTTGTGACTGTAACAGATTGAGTCTGTTGCCATGTTGACTTTCACCGTTTAGTACATGATTTCCAGTTTTTCCTCTGTGACCATTTACTGTACAAAGTCGGTAAATGTATGATTCGAAATCTGTTTTGAACAGTATTCCAGCATTAAATCTCAGCTCAGATTTGTATGTTTTGCCAGTGGCAGACCGTCACCATGACTCTGGTGGAGAAGGTTCAGGTTATTGCAGTGTTGCTGGGTGGCATCTTCCTGTTGGCCAGTGTTTCATGGCTGCTGTGGTCAGCACTGAGCCCAGAGGCGCTATGGCAACGCAGTGACATCCTGTTCCAGATCTGTTATGGCATGTATGCAGTCATGGACCTTGTGTGTATCGGTGAGACACATTTATGCACTAAAACAGCATTATTCCTGTCATTTTCTCATGCTAATATGCATATTTAGAGGGTTATCATCTAAACATAGTATTGTCTTTCAAATGCGATCGATTATATAACAAAATATAAATGTCATTTTTGTGCTCTAATGAGGCGGGACAGAAATCTGTAACCGTCCCAGTTCAATCTGATAGTTTTTTCCCCGTTTATCACACAAAATAAACATGAATGAGCATCAGAAGGTATACAGTGCAGTGAAATGAATCATTTCTCATGAATCGCTCAATCAGTGTTTCAAGTGCAGAAAGATGTCATGTCATATAACATTACATTTACCGTAGTAGTAAGTCAGTTTACAGCAGTTTACCACAGTATCTGAAAATAAATAACAATTAAAATGTAATAATTTGAACTCTGTTGTAGGGGTGTGCGATATATATCGTCTGCGATAATATCGTAATAGTTTTTTTAACAATATGCGATTAGACATTATCGCATACAAATTATTTCAACAACAACAAATTATTTCAAACACAACCACAGCATTATTTTGCGTCTCTGAGCTACATGATGGTGTTTAGTTCCTGAATTTATCATCAGTTTAAATGATTTGGTTCAATGACTCACTTAATTACAGTGACTTACTGCCACTGGCTGTAAGAATCTTTTATTATTTATTCATTTCAAAATATTATCAGAAAAAATGGCTTTATAAAGGTAAAATGCTCATAAAATAAAAAATAAAAAAATGGAAAAAAGACATGAAGACTATCAAAAACTTTAGATATCAGCTGTCCAACGGCAGTCCTTAAATACCAGCACAATAACACAAAATATCATCTAATTATCGTTATCGCAGAAAATATTGAGATTCCACCATACGGTATTCTACCATATACACACAATGAAATAATTTCAAATTGAATTTGAATTGTAATACAGCTTGTGAATCAAGTTAAATCAAAAAATGTATGCAAGCCCTATTAAAAGTGTGTTCACATGTTTGTGTTTCAGGTCTGATTGTTCATGAAGGTGGTGCTGTGTACAATGTGCTGATGCGTTGGCGAGCTGTTAATCTCTTGTGGGATGTCCAGAACTATGATAAAAGCCGAGACCTTGAGAACACACACAGCCCGCACCATAACCTGTGGCTGCCTCTCACACACACACATACAGTCTCTAACACAAACTCACAAACAACCCGACTGGAGTCATCGCCTCGATGCCCCCTTCGCCTCCTCTCCATGTGCCTGAACGTGACCTCTGACCTCTCCCCGCAGGAGCAAGGCTCAGGCGAGCTGGTGGTTAGGGTCACATCAGTTTGACATCAAGTTAAACTCATTCAGGGACCAATCGAACATCCTTTGTGGGAGTGGCTACCTAGTGGGAGGAGCCTCACTGTTTGGAGGAGCCTTACTTGAACGACACTTTAGAAGACACCGAACTGAATATAGAATTATGTTGTATTGCAAACTGAACAGGTGTTTCCAGCCTGAAGTTCTGGATCAGCCTCGAAGTAGGACTGCAAAGCGCTCCGCACACTCACAGACTAATACAAAATTATAATGCACACAAAATGTATTACTGCTGTTAGACGAATGAATGTTAGTTTTAACTGTTTTTACGTTCAGATTTTTAATCATTTCAGTACAGATAAACTACAACTTATCACAGCTTCTGTTCAGTACACTTCACCTGCCATAATGTACAGGCACCACAGTTACACGCCTTTCCACATTAAGCTACATTTCCACTATCTCCGACATACGCATACGATCATTACATTTTGCCCCTTGTGGCACCCGCATGGTACTTTCAAATTGGTTGTAAATCAACCGTTACTCCTCGCTTATTCACCATGGTAAAAAAAGAAATGAATGTATATCCATGAGGGCTGATATTGACAACGCAGCTGAAAGACAAAATTCATGAAGAAATGTTGAGGGTTAGATATTGTGATGCTGGTAAACATTTTAACCATTGTGCCCTTAAGATACCAAGCCGATGGCTGAGCGATTTCAGAAGCTTTAAGACTGATATATATATATGTGATATAAAACGTTAGGAGTGAAATAATAACAAATATTTTAAACATCGTAAGCACACTGAGCATCTTCCTAAGCAGCTGAAGTCTACAGCGAAAATGCTAATCATCACAGAAATACTAAAAAGTTCATTGATTCCATCTGGGCACAATGTGTTTCTGTCCTTGAAGCTTGACCAGCATTCATGACTTTTGATTACAGCCTTCTAGCATTCATGCTAGCTGATTAGCATAGCCTACAAAAGATTTCATTCAGATGTCCCAGAGATGTGAAGTGTTAAAGTAGAAGGATTTCTGTCACAGAAACCCGTTCTGTACCACACAGAGCAAATGTGGATGAAAATTTGAAGTTTTTGAATTTTGTCATATTTATTGCCTATAAACAAATGCACAGTAAAGATACAAAATGAGAAAGATTTTCCTGCTGCTTTAGTGTTTTTATAGGCTTACAGTAGAAAAATAACAGGACCAGAGGGACTAAATCCAATAGTATTATCACAATCCTGCAGTTCAACAGAAAAGGTTTATAAAATATACAGCTCCTTAGAAATATATAACATACATTATCAACATTGCACATGTAAAACAGACATAAAGGGCACTCTGTGTGTGTATCTTTCTGTGTGTTTTTTTAAAAGGCACTGGATTTGAGTGCTGGTTATGTTGGAGTGGACTTTCTGCCTGCAGAATTCCAACGAAATGCAACTGGACAGGACTAAAAATGTTAAAACAATGTAAAATATGGGGCTCAGTGAACAGACGTGTATGCGTGGCACAGTTATAAGCACAACAACCCGATGTGTGTCTGAGGGAACAGGATAGTGTCTGTCGTGAAAGTGTCTCATGATATTTTCTTTTTTTTTTTTGCACTGAGCATTGAAGGGTCGCTTTTTTTGTAAAATTATAATTATAAACTGTCTGGGTGATGATGCTTAACCTAAAAAAGGCACATTTCTGAGAAGTGTGCCAGATCACCAGTTGCTGCCATGGCTGCTGATGGATTGACAAGTGCTGAAACGTTTCTTCACTATTAGACTGATGTAAGCCTTCATGAGCTTTGCAATGTCCATCACCTACAGAGACAAACACAAAGAATTCAGTAATATTTTAGTAACATTTATATACTGTTACAGTTTTTATGAATGTTTTCATTTTACACATATATATATTTTTTCTTCTTTTTTATTGTGATTTAGTTGTGTTTTTATCATTTATTATTATTTTTATATTATGTTTTCATTTTAATGATTAACCTGAACAGAAATAAGAAATGTTGCTCTTGCAACTTTCTAAAATAAAATGTTAAATTGTTACGTATTTTATTTCAGTCAATTTCTGTTTTATTTAACACATTTATTATAAATAAAATAGTTTTATACTTTTTTTTTATTTACAAAAATAATCCTGGAAGAAATATGAACATTTAGACCTTCATGATGACCAAAAAATAAACAAACAAAAATAGAAGAAAAAAAAATACTATACTTTATACTTTCTATAATTTCTGAAGTAATGTTCTCCTGTGTGAAATTTGGTTCTTATGGGTGGATACTAATTGGGAATGGTGGACACTGACAAAGCATTATTAATCTATTACTGACAAAATTTCAAGTATTTTTTATTTTGGGAAACACTTTACTGTATTTCTATGCATTATACAATTATTTAACCATAATGATAACATTAATGAACCATTTTTGAGCAGATGTTCTTTTTTCAATGAACCCACTGAACTGAATGATTCATGCTGCGATTCTAGCTTCATGCTTCTGATTCTAGCTGTAATTCCCAAGCTTAAAACTCATAGTAGATTGATCTCAATTTAATTCAGTGAATAAGCCATTTCCATCTAAAGTGATCCACAGGTTTGTTAATATACGGAAAGTATTCAGACCCCCTTAAATTTTTCACTCTTTGTTATGGATTTTAGCCATTTGCTAAAATCATTTAAGTTCATTAATGTACACACAGCGTCCCATATTGACAGAACATTTTTGGAGATTTATTAAAAAAGAAAAACTGAAAAATCACATGGTCCTAAGTATTCAGACCCTTTGCTGTGACACTCACATATCATCTTTAAGATGGTTCTACACCTTCATTTGAGTGCAGCTGTGTTTAATTATACTGATTGAACTTGGTTAGGAAAGCCACACACCTGTCTATATAAGACCTTACAGCTCACAATGCATGTCAGAGCAAATCACGAGGTCAAAGGAACTTCCTGAAGAGCTCAGAGACAGAATTGTGGCAAGGTACAGATCTGGCCATGGTTAAAAAAAAAATCTGCAA
>JAUCMS010000044.1:16476524-16501610 GCA_032357445.1 Enteromius radiatus
AAATCTGCAAAAATGTCAACAATTCTGTGTTTTTCTGTCAATATGGGGTGCTGTGTGTACATTAATGAGGAAACAAAAAGAACTTAAATGATTTTTGCAAATGGCTGCAATATTACAAAGATTGTAAAATTTAAGGGGGTCTGAACACTTTCCAAAACCACTGTAAATGATGCATTTTAGGGGTAAATTTAGAGTACCATGTTGGTGTTGAAGAGCAGCTCTCGTCCCTCTACGCTGATCTTGTAGATGTTTGGCTGTGGTGCACCAAAGGACAGAATGACCTCGTATAGAAACACCTCAAGAGGCCACGCCTCTCCACGCTTGTACACACACACCCCCTTACGACTCACACCCAACCACAGCTCTCCAGGATACACACCGTCTACACACTGAGGAACAGAGAGAACCTGTTTAGTGACACTGCTTTGCTGATGGATCATTTATGTGTGTGTGTGTGTGTGTGTGTGTGCTCACCTCCACATCAAACAGGGTTGATCCATATCCCTGCCACTCCTTGATGAGACTCATGTATTTTTTCATGGCTTGGTCCTGTTCCATCCCCTGCAGTTTACGCCATTTCTCCACCAAACAACTTCTCAGTCCCGCCTTCTCGTCTTGCAGCCACGCCTCTATAACTGCAGGCCCCTCCCCTTGTCGCTGTCGCCCTAGTGACCCTCGGAAGCTCCGCCTCAGTGTGCCTTCCAGAAAACTACTTCTCTTTCTTTCTGTGGATGGCGTGGCAGATGCAAAGCATCGTGCAGATTGCTGTACTCGAGCACGCAGGCGGTCCATAGGGAACACCTGCTCCAGCTCAACCAAGGCACTCTGGGTAGTGTAGTCTCCCAAAAGATACTGGAGCCGAAGAGCAGCCAGAAATTGCAATGTCTCTTCTGGAGCAGGATACTGACCTCTAATGACAGCCTCATGGGCCTGAAAGAGAGAGAAAGAAACCTTGAAATTGCACTTGAAGGTGAGTAAATTACAACATTTTCATTTCTGGGTGAACTGTCCCTTTAAGCATGTATTTGTGTGACAAATAGAATACAAATGGATGAAGTAAACTCATGATACATTTTTTTTAGTCATTTAAACAATCTTAACTGATTGAAATCCCTATTCTTATGTGTTTTGAGGCCAGTTATTAAAGTGAAATCAAACCTGCTCAAACATGAATGCAAACTCCACGCTGTCAGCCGGAACGTTCTCAGGCTCTGAGAAACAGAACAGCTTGAAATAAAACTTCCAGCTCTCTCCTTCCTGTTCTTTATTTGCCAACCTGAATGAGAGAGAATTTCACAATGTTATTCCAGATAATTAAAAACAAACAAAACAAAATGTGCCGTGAACACTGATTTTCTGTGTAATATGATGCAGTACCTAACACTAATCACACCAGCCTTAAACTGTAAGGAGTGACCCAATCTTTTTTAGCCAACCAGAAAGCACTTTCTGCCTCTCATGTTTTTAGGGGGCAACGTTTTAAATCATTTTATAGCACATCAGATTAAATGTTCTTTGGTCCTACAGTATCCTGTATACATTTCTTAATTTATGTTTTATAATTTCTCTTTTTATATATCTATAAATTGTAGGGGATGGTAATTCAAATTAGACTCACTTCTCAAACTTTGCGAGGACGTCGGCCACCACAGTCCTGCTCTCTATGGCTCGGTCTGCAGTGTCATTATGTTCAAACAAAGCAAACATATTCTTACAGTCCTCCATTGAGAGACCCTTCAGCAGCTTCTCGACCACCTTGAGACCATCACACACACACACACACGTGGAGGTTAACATGGTTCTGCAGCTCATGTTTATATGTGAGTGGATGTGTTTACATACCTCTCCTGCAGTTGTGTGTGAGTTAAGGGTGATTTTGCAGGACCCGCCACCATGGCAGTAAACTGTTGACGTCATTTCCTGTCTGCTCAGTATAGCCCTTAGCTCCTCTTGTGAAGGAACGTATTCACGTCCACGCACGTGCCGCAAGGCATCTTGAGAGAAGCCAGCATACCGTTCCATCTCGGTGCCTGGGTACAGCTCTCGTGTCCTGAGCAGATAATTATTTTATTAGTTATTTCCTCATTTTTTTTTATTTAGAGTACCTTTGTTGCCATCTAAGGCTCACTTAAACTTAACCGCAAAAAAAAAAAAACAATAAAAAAATGTATAGCACTGTTATACATATAATCTTAAGTGAAATTTTTTTAATATTGTACATTACAAATGTTGAAATCTAAATATATTTGTATTATTTACAAAATATAATTTTTAGTGTTTTATTATTTTTTATTTTAATGTTGATTCTTAAAATCTTATTAAATATTTGATGAAACTATCAAAAGTTTATACAAAAACAACTACAGCAAATATAAAGATTAGATTAAAAATACAATGTTTATCAATTATCAGTGCTTAATAGCAGGACATTTGTGCTGCAAAATTATTTATGATTTCTATTTTTTCAGGATTCTTTGATTAACAGAACTTAAAAAGGCCAGCATTCTTTTAAAACAGCAATATTTATTAATATTATAAATGTAAGTGTAGTGTACTGTGCAGTATTCTCACTGACCTTCTGAAGTGAAATTTGAGGTATTTGAGAATACTTCTGGAGGCGGGGCTAAATGTGCAGCACATGCAGGCTATGATTCGCCAGCCACAAATGTGGGCGGGGCTAGCAGGCTTTGGGTGATGTGTTGTCTGTTTGATCAGCTGGCAGAAGAGTTCATCTCTTAGGGGTCGTAGGTCATGAGCAGTTTGCAGGAGCACCTGAATCTGAAGGATGGGACTGTCCTCTGTCTCTAGCTGATGAAGAACGTTGAAGAGCCTGAGAGCCTCGGCCTGCAGTGTGCCGTAACTTCTCCCTTTGTCGGCTAAAAACATGCATATAAAGTGTTTATGAAGGTTAGGGTGTATTTGAGAATATGTGTGTGTGTGTGTGTGTGTGTGTGTGTTTTACTCACAACTTTGCTGTGCATCTCCATAGGGTAAAGGAAGTAGAGCTGTATGTAGAGGGTGGTGTGTGTAACGCAGTATAGGGTTCCTCTTGTAGATCTGCTCCACCACCTCCGAATTCAGACAGTTCTCCTGAAATCAAATGATTATAACAGTTTTTCAAGAAAATTATTTCACTAATTCATGAATGTATGTGCATATGTGTGTGTGTTACCTTGATGTCCTGTATAAGTTGCTGCGTGGGTGTATCCATGAGCGGTTTGCCGTCGATGACAGTCTGTACAGCGTTAGCCCATCGACTAGCCTCCGTCTGCAGCTTAGAGTACAGCCTATATGAATGCTTACGTCCAAACACGCTCACGTTCCAGTAGCCTAAACACAAACAAATATAGGTTAGAATCTGAGAAGGATGTAAAGGTTTGTTGTTTATGTGTGTATGAGTGTGCTAACCAGTCTCTCTGAAGACTCTCTCATCAGGAACGATCACGGAGCAGAGGCTGTTGAGCACTAAAGATCCCAGTTTAAGAGCATTTCTCTCTGAGCTTTTATAATAATCCACAGAATTGTGAGTCAGCACAAACCAGCGCTTCTTCAGTTTAAGATTCCCATGACTGCTGCCCCGAATCTCTTTGTACAGCCAACCTGGAGAGAAGAACAGACAGGAAGAGATCTGAGACATTGTCAAATTTTTTTTCATTTCATTTAAGTACAATTTAAAGTTGAAGGCTTTCTAACATGGTGCTGGTGATTTAAAAGTGAACATTAATTTTACTTTTTATTTGTAACCATCTTCTTAAAAAACTAACCGTCAAGTACCCATTACATATATTACACATAAAATTTAAACTCAGAAAACATTCTTACTAATAAAATTATATGACTTTTTATATTAAGCATTAAAATTCATAAAATATTAATATAACATGAAACCGATTGATAAATAAAAATACGATCAGGAAGAGGAATGAAACATCATCATAATATTAAAAATAACATAATTATTACATAAATTAATTGTAGGTAAAATCAGTTTCAGATAATCTATAAATAACTAAACATGACTTTTGACTTGAGTAGGTGGCCTCTCACCCCTGATGATGAACTCTTGTCCCTGCACACGTGTGTCTCCTTTCGTGCGTTGGAGCAATGTAATCCAGTGATGCATTTCTTCTGCTGACTCAGCCATGCAATGTAGCACACGATGGGCTGTGATTATAACAAAGGCATTTGGCCTGGATAGAGAAAAACAGCATAAAATTTTAAAATATTTTAATGTCTGTACATGGTAATGAAACTTTATACATTAACCCGAAAAAAAAAAAAAATGTTGAGATTAGGTGATATCCAGGAGCATCACAAGCAATTTGTTACAGTACTGTGCTGTATTTCTTTAAATAGTTAAAAAAAATTAAATGCAATATATAATAATAATAATAAAAAAAAAATATATATATGTATATATATATATAATGTAAAATATATATAAAAAACTTATAAATATAAAAAACAATAAGCCAGAGAAAGAACAGAGTGTGCTAATTAGTGTGTGAATGTGTTTGTGTTTACCTTTCGGGGTTGTCAGAGGCACATACAGAATCAATCATTCCCACATCCAATGTACCCTACAAAAACACAAACATCATTTTTAAATATCTTATAGGCTGTCTGCAAATTTGTCAGTGTGTGTGTGTGTAATACTTACCACAGCATTCTGAGGATTTGCTTGTTCATCATGCATCTCTCGAATTTCCTGTTCTGTCGACATGTGCACCTGACTCAACACGCTGAACCAATGACTGCGCACAACACAGAGATTAATTAAAAACCTTAGTTTAACAGTTATACACTTGAAATAATATCAAAGCTTGAATCATACAGTTTTAAAATATATATAAATATATAAAACAAACACACTTACCTGGAATCTTCTGCAGTTTCTGCAACAAGGTGGTATGTTCTCCCTGGCATGACAATGTCAATCCCATTCTCCTTCCCAGTTATGTCAATAATCTCTCTGGAAAAAAAAAAACACACAAAATGAAAGAGAGAAATAAAAACACTCATACATCAAATAAATTATGCTTTGTTGTGTTGTGTTTTAAATAAAGCATTTCTAGTATATATATATATATATATATATAGTTATCTTAGAGTGAGCAGGTCTTATTAATCATTTTTCTATACATATACATTATTTATCTTTTGGATTTAGGTTTTGTGGAACTCCAGGTCCAGTGTCACGTTGATTATGACCTGGAACCTTTGTGCCCCTCCATGAGGTCTTACTTTGCTTCGTGCATGTCCAGCATGCCTTTCATCCTCTCTTCAGTGTCGTTCTCGTAGTAGATGAGTTTGCTCTGTCGCAAGACGAACCAGCGGCGTCTCCAGTTGCGTCGAGAGAGTGTAGAGGAGCCTCCTCCCTTCTTCAGCAACCAGCCCTGTTTGAGTGCCTCCTGTCTGCTCCTGAACCACAGAAATGTCTCATCCTTCAGCACACACCAGCGACGCTTCCAGGAGTTCAACAGACCACCTGCAACACACGTGATGATGACAAAGGTCATAAGTGAAATGCTTCAACGGGTTGGATGTAGACAAGGTGTTAAATTTTACTAACAATTTAAGAGGAAACTTTATTTTTTTAAACATATATCCTAAAAAAGCAAAGATAGACAATGCAATTGTAGCTGAAGTAAGATACAAAAGTTATGTTTACACCAAATGTTTGGAGAGAAGAGAAAGTAATATGAGTTCTTCTCACACTCTCTAGCAGGATCTCAAATCAAACATAATAAGGAAAGAGGAGTTGAGAGAAAAGTGGGAATTTATTTACCTTTAATATAAAGGAAACTGTGGAAGTAGGGGAGAGTGACACAGCTATAGACAGAATCCCGCCGGTAAGATGATTCATCGTCAGTGTCAAACCTATCAAAGTCATCTTCACTGTCCTCAAACTGAGAGAGAGAAACACAGGGATAAACAATCAGCAATCGCATGTGAAAATGCACAAATGATGCTTTTGAGGTCATGATAAGGCATTCATAACCTATTTTAGTTCAGTAATGTGCTGTACTCTACCATTCAAAAATATGGGATCTGTAAACATTTTTTACATTTTTCTCTTATCCTCGCCAAGGCTGCGTTTATTTGATCAAAAATGCCATGAAACAATATTCTGAATTTTTTTTGCAGATTATTGTTTTCTTATTAAGAAAAAAGTGTGTTTACAAGTGAAACAGGATCAAATTCATCAAGTGAATTTTAAAATTTTATTAATGACACATTTTGAATGCCTTAAATAATGTAGTTTGAAACACACCATTGCATCAACGTGCACAGAAAATGAACATGAACAATAAGTCCAGGAACATGTATTAAGTACCAACTGGCTAATATATTTGACAATATGCTCTACAGGAACACTCAAATCTCTATATGAATCTGACTTAATCAAAAATACTGTAAAAAACTCACAGAAGACTGTGGCCCCTCCGAACTGAAGCGATACGCTCCTGAGCTGACACTGGTGCTGGTTGCCAAAGAGCTGCGGTGGTCACGTGACCAGTTGTCATTGTGAGGTGGGAGGCTAGGAGGCCGCATGATGATGCCTCCTTCATCATAATCATCTGCATCGTAATCTGAATCTTCATCAGGAGGGATTAGCTCCGTGTCCTCTTCCTGAACAGGGTGAGAGTAGGTGGAGCCACTGCTGGAGGGTGGAACATGATAGGCCAAGGGTGTGATGATGGGCAGGGCAGGGGGCAGAGGCATACGGTCGTTTGCGTAAGGATCCTCCTCGGAGGAATCATCGCTGGTGCGGATTCCACTGGTGCGCTGGCCATCAGAGTGTCCGTGCTCGCTGGGGTTAGGAGAGTCTTTAAACCCATCTTCGTCCACTCCCAGACCTTCATCCACCTCATCTTCCTCACCTCTGGCTACCTCCCTCGGTGAGCCGCCAGACCCTCCCAGCGAGCTTTCGATGTTACGCACACACTCGTCGATCTCATCGAAGTTGAGCGAGGTGAGGAACTGCTGCGCAGCCTTGCAGGCCTCCTCTTCTAGCCTGCGCAGCTCCTGATCCCGCAGCCACTGCAGGCGATGCAACGACTGCACAGTTAGACTCTGCTCCTGAGCCTCTTTCTGTCGCCGCAGGCCTTCGATCTCACGCTCTAAACGCAAGATTTCCTCCACCTGTGAGGTCTGATTTGTCTCTACCTCAAACACCTTGTCAAACACCTGCTCTACCAGTGACTTCTCTGCCATAGAGAAGGGTTCAGAGTTCTCAGGTGGGTCGTTCTGAAGTGGAATACTCTCTGGTGCAATACTGTCTGGTGTGGCTCTCTCAGTTAAGTCATTTTGAATCTGCTCATTTTTATTTTTTTCCTCTAATCTTCGAGCTTCCTCTGCCTGTGTGGAACACAGAGAAAAGAATGCGTTACCCAATCACTTGATTTTTACATGAATGTTGCACTGAAACCAACAGTAATAAAGGAATTAAGGAAACTAACCAATTTAAATAAATAATCATAACCCTTGCTTTCAATTGTAATATTTCATAATTAGAAAACTAAGATTGTTTTTGTCAAAAATATCAAAAAAGTAATTTTCTTAATTGTTCCTCCACAAACATTAACAGATAGACAGATGGATAGATATTGACAGACAGATAGATAGATAGAAATTTGACTAACTGCTTGTGCTAGGAGCTCCAACTCCATGCGCTGTCTCTCTCTGATGAAAAAAACATCACAAGAAAATTAGAACCTTAGAAACAAACCTTGAAGCAAAAAATAATAAAGGCTATTTAACTGCCTACCTCTCTAGTGCCTCTTGCTCTTCTCGTCGTCTCTTCTCTTCTTCTTCTTCCCTCTTCCTCTTCTCCTCTAGAAGGTGAATGTAGAGCCGTCGTGCCCTTTGCCCTCTGAGCCTCTTCTGTAGGGTGATAGTGGCCCAGCGTGTCATCTGGAAGCGCCGCCGCCAATACAGTGCACGGTAGTTTTTCTGAATGACAACAATGCACTGCAACAACCTCTTGTACTGCCTCCTGTAACCAGCAGAAGGCAGAGAGAAAACAACAGTCAGTACATGAGAGTTAGCACTAACTGGAAGTGTGAAAATGCATGTGTAAATGTGTTTACCTTGCTCTGTAGCCAAGTATATGAGCTTGAATAATTGAAGCCGCTTTGAGCACTTCTGTTTCTCTCTGCTTCTCTAACCGTAGCTCTAAACTTTCTCTTATAAACACCTAAAAAACAATGTATAGACATCAATCACACCATATCATGACTGATCTAGAGTTCAAAACCAATAAATTATGATTAGATGTTTTTAGCACTTAAACTGCTTCACTTGCACTAAAATCTCTTTGATTATGCACTATTCTATCCAGCATTCTGGGTAGCTAATTCATTACTTTTTAGGTCTATGACTGTAAATGGAAAAATGTAATCATACATCCTAAAACTGGTCACCGGTTATTTATTAATTTTTTCCCCTTTTGCTTAACAGCTTGTTTTATAAGGTCCTACATTGTAATGACTACAAATATTTCAAATAGTGTTTCTCTATTAATTAAAAACAATCAGCAATACTGTTATTAACTGGTGAAACTGTTAAAACTGTGTAAAAACCAAGAGTATATCATGTCAGTTGCCCACAAAGTCACACACGTCAAAATGAAAATCCAGAAAACATGATGCTGCTCACTTTGGTTTTTCCCAGCTGCCATTCAGCACTGCTGCTGTCATAGAGCTGTAGCAGGAGGAGGCACCGCCCCTTTGGGTCATCTGACAAAGCCAAACCCCTCATCAACACATAGTACCTGATGAATAAAAAATGTAAGTTATTAAACTGTCATGCAAAAGTGGTTTGAGTTTGAGCACCAGAGTTTACGCCAGTAAACAATGTGAATCATTGGTTTCAATGGAGACCAAAAAATGTGAAGTGATGCGAAATCATATGATGAAAATTTGGGAATTTGTGGACAACCCAACCTGGCTCTGTCCAAAGACTAAACACTGGCCTTACTATGAAATGCAAACTTGCCACCCAATTATAACACTTTTATCCATCATTTGTTCATCATTCAATGACAAATACCATGAACAATAGAAAATGCAGGAAAAGCAGAAGTAACAGCACAATGTTAATTCTGGGTGTCTCATTTGCATAGAAAAAAGACTTGTGTGAACTGAAAAGAATGATAATGACTCTATGCCAGAAGTGGTGTTGTAAAACCTTAAACTTGAACAAATCCTCTGTCACAAACCAAAATGAAATGTTTCAGAACAAATCCGTTTTTAGCATGAATCTTTGAAACATGAACAGCATGAGTTTATTGTGTTTGGGGGACAAACCTGAAACAGAAATCCTTGAACGTTCTGCGAACCGGAAACCCAGAACGCCTGATTTTAACTGTCTCCAACATCCCAGAATATCTCAGCTGGTTGAGGACTACAGACTGCTCAAACTGATTGGGCATCTGCAAAAGAAAGACAGAAACATTGCAGCAATTTAAATCGCTACAGCTTCTCCACTGTTCTATTTACATTTTTTCGAAATCTAGCTAGCTAGCTAGATTAATTCTGCTTTCAAATATAGATCGGTTGAGCTTTGAGTGCTTTCATTCTTCAAAAACACTAAGTGGGCCATTATCACCCCCTCTCCCCCCTGACCTGTGACCCTGTGTGGGGGTGAGGTCGGAAACGGGGCGCTGTGATCCCTGCTTCTAAAATGTCATCTCTGTGGAAGGAGGAATGAACCAGAATGAAAGTGAGATGAGGAGATGAGTGGTGAATGAGCTCTATGAGAGCAAGGTCAATACCAACACACACACACACACACTCGCACTCACACAATCATTCATTATAGTCAGAGGCACATTAACATACTGATACATGCAGCACAAGTCACAGAATGCAGACAGGATCAATGTCAGAGCGCTTCATTGGGGGAGGGACAACATCTCTCTTTAATCGGCTCCCAGATCACAAATACTACCAACATAGAAACATATTAAAGGCATAGTTCACTCCATAATGACAATTTTATTAACCATTTGTTGTTCCAAACTTGATGAATGTGTGTTTTTCAAAGAGTGAAAATCACAGGGGTCCAATGTTGTTTTTGAACCCCACTGCACTGGCTTTCACTATATGGGCAAAAACAATTCTTCAAACCATAGAAGAAAGTAGGTCAAACAGGTTTGAAAAGACAAGAAGATGAACCAGTTAGAACAGAATTGTCATTTTTGGGTGAACTATACCTTTAAGTTACAAATCATCAGAATAGTACAAACAGCTTTCATAAATCTGCTGTTTAACAAGAAAAACTTTAGAAGCGTCTTCATTATTCAGCAAATACACAGATATCTCACAACTTAATATCATTGAAGAGTTTGTCAAAACAGTTAAATTGATATTCAAACATCTGTAAAAGCTCTCAGCATCTGTCTAAACATCACTACATGCGTTCTGCTCTTGAACAGCTGAAACTTAGCTTCTTTTTATAATATATGAACTCTTACTGTATAGTAAAGTGTCCTTTCTCATCCTGTAACCGACAGCAGCTCTGAGCGAGTGTATGTCCACAACGAGCCAGCGATCGACTGGTCAGCTCACACATATACACACCCCCAACCTCTCACTCTCATTCACACACTGCTGGTTGCCATGGGGATCGGACCCATGCTGGGCTAATTTGTGTTTAAAGGGGGAGGGGGTGTTGGAGCGAAATGCATCGTGGGTAGGAAAGGGGCAGAAGTCACCCCAGCTGTTTACATTCAAATAAAGTGGGGGAACAGCGGATAGAGAGACAGACATATAACTAAAATATAATATACAGAAAGAGACATAGAGTGGCAGATGCTGTATAAAGATGTCATACCTGTAAATGATGACAAATATTATATATTTATAACATATATTTTTATTATGCTATTTTAAACAGTTTTTTTTGCTGAAGAATGTTTTTAAATGTAACTTAATATTAGATGTAGAAAATATTTGATAGATTTAAATTTGATAGATGCTATGCATGACAGGTGTCATTTAACAAATTCTAAATTTTAATTACTACAACAACTCATTTGTATCAAAAAAAAAGATGGAAAAAAGAGAAACTTTCAATAAAATGTAAACTTATTTGAAGGAAAAAATGCAAAAAAAAAAAAAAAAAAAACACCCAAAAAATAAATGTTATCAAATGTACCTGTTTGATTTCTCTTCGTATTTTCATTATTTATTAATTATTCTGTACTGTATACAGATAATACGAAAGAAAACTAATTTGCTTATAATCACCTTTGGAATTATGAGTTAGTTAAAGAATTCAATTTTTTATAATTATAGTTTGATTTACTATTCTACATTAATTTGTTTGCTTTCTTTTCTGCTGTTTTTAAATATCACTACATACTGACTTCTGCACAAAGCTAATTTTGCATATTGATTTATTTCAGCACTGATGTGTTTAAAGCACAATCTGAAAGCATAAGTAGAATGGAACAGAATCGATGTGTCCCATTAACACTTTAGCACTGACCTTCAACAACTGAACAAAGAGGAACTACCATACACAAAACACACATGCAGTCTGACATCTGCTGTAGAGTTAATAGGCAGGCTGCTGAATGGCCTCGTGTCCAACACAATCTGAATAGAAAAGTGTGCAGGGCGTGTGTGTGTGTGTCTCTCAAAGGAGTCTTATATCTTCACACAGAGTTTATGATGTGTAATCTCCTTCTGTCACTACTAAAGGAAAACATGGAGATGTAAACAACCATACAGACAATTGCCATCTGATAGTGTGTGTGTCTAATCAGTGTGTGTTTTAGATGTCCGAACTTAAACTCGGGCCTTAAATGTGACCAGACCTGACTGGCATTCTCAAAATAAACAAAACCATTAATTCCAAACCTGAATACAACACAAAGTGACTCAGATCAGTTAGTTTATATGCTTGTGTGTGTGTGTGTGTGTGTGACACATACCTTGCTATTATTGGGTTTAATGCAGCGTACAAAAAATGGATTGGAGGCACTAAGGTTGGACATCAGAGAGTGCAATGAATTCTGGGAAGACAGAAATAAATGATCTGTTACAAAATGTTAAACTTGTTTTATACCTAATACACTTAATCTATTGCTAATTTAAGTTAGTTATAGTTATAAGAAGTTATTATAACTGAAAGGTGAACAGAATCATTTGATAGGTTTGGATAGTTTAGTTAAACTAACACAGTACACTTTTTAAATCAAATTTAAAAACTTCTGTAGAAAATTCTATCCAATGTCATTACCTTTATTTTTATTAATGTTCAGCTTTTGCTTACCTGCTCTAAAGCATTATGGGAGTTGAAGTTTCTTACCTTAAATTGGGAGCTCACAGTAGGTCTGCGATACTTTGAGCCGCACTTGACGGTGTCCTGTCCAGTCCAGGTGTTCACTCGCTCAAAAAGATCATACACAAAATCCAACCTGAGGAAACAGGAACATGTGAACAAATGACCTCAGAGAGAACAGTTATACAACTACACACACACACACACACACACACACACCTGCTTTCTCTGAGTAAGTTGAGAACATCATCTCTGAAAGTATCTCTGTTCTTCTCCAGGATTCCTCTGACATCATACACAACCTGAAGACAAAACGCAGGATGTTAACCTGAGACATGACACACATAATGTAGATATTGAACACATTTTAGTCTCATTCTCCATTATAAACCATAACACATGATATATGCAGGGCACAAACAATGCTTTAGCTTCTTTTCTTTTTTTTTAATGCAAAAATGTTTCTCATAACAAATTGAAACTGTTAAAAAAAATCATATGATCACCAACTTAGTGACATTGTATCAGTTGAAAAGTCTGTTTAATCATATTAAATAGAACACCACTTGTGATGATAAATGATAGTTCTTCTTGACCCTTTTAAAAGCAACATCTGTACCTGTACCTATCAAGAAACATGACCTATTATGAAATATATAAGACTGCATTTGATATATGTGCAAAATGTCAAAGTTTTTTGAAAGAAACTAACAACTGCTAATTTACATAAAAAAACTATACTTAAGAAAGCAAATCCTACTCAAACAAACAAATAATAATAATAAAAAACTTAAAACGTAATAAAAAAAAAAATAGAATGGGTTCTGTACCTCTCCTGCATAGTGCTTGATTCCAAACTGATGAACTGCAACACGAGGCTTTACATAAAACTGATTCCTCTAATGAGATGAAGAGAGATATCGATTAGTGATTATACAGCAGTTAAGGGTTAAGGGTGATTTTGTGCCCAATATTCAAATCCATGGTGGATCAAAGTTAGTTTGGGCTCCTAAACAATCAGTCACTGCTCATTAATGCACTTAATTTAGTTTTTATATTTTAAGTTATTTTGCTTCTAGTCTAGTAAAAGTACCTTGATTTAAGAATTGTTAGACATTTTGACTAGACACAAGACAAAAATACTAAGATAAACTATATTTTGCATTGAGAAAACTTGACGGTATCTGTGATATCTGTGAATGACGTACAGAATGCTGGCTATGGAGCTTCTCCAGCAATGTGTCATCAGTGCCTTTAGGAAAATGACTCTCCTCGTTCACGAGAGCAAGCAAGCCCAACTTCTGCAGAGAAAACACACACAGACAGACTCAGATCTAGAACGTCAGAATGTATACAGTGTTTTTGAGTGGAACTGTGTTTGTACCTTTTCTATGAGATCAAGGCACTCTCCATTGTCCATCCAGTTGACATCATCCCAGACCAGCCCTTCTCTATGAACACAAACACACAGAAAGAAATACAATGGCAGAGAATTAGATGTTTGACATGTGCATTAGTTGCATTCGAAGTGTGTTTTGGTAGGTGATGTGCTGAGTGTGTATGTTTGTATATTAGTAATGACATACTTGTTGTACTCGAGTTGCTCCAGAGAGAAAATGTGCTTGTTGAAATACTCCTGTAGTTTCTCATTTGCATAGTTAATGTTAAATTGCTCAAACCGGTTGACCTGAGAGGAAGAAAGAAAATCAAGCAGAAGTAGCACTAGTCTTGATCAGTGGATTAAAACCTGACCCATAATGACTCTCACCTCAAAGTTCTCAAACCCGAAAATGTCCAGGATGCCGATGGATCGGAAGTCTTCACTGCCATTGATACGGTTGTTCAATTTACGAATGATCCAAGTGAAGCACTGAGAGTACAGAGCCATCGCCATAGAGTCCCGGGTGTCCACCGCCTGATGCACACACAGACATATTTGTGATGTTATTCTGACAACAAAAGCTATATATTATATACTTAAATATAACTAAAGTTTATTAAGTCAGAAAAAACATGTGATTTTAAACATTTACTCATATTCAATGAAGTAAACTTTTGTGATGTTTGTGAGACTTCAACCAGAGGTTACACTATAATCCATACAGGGATAAAAAGGTGAAGTGAGGAAGGTGAAATGTTTTTAATACAGTGCAGTTACATGTGAAGTCCTCTAGAGGGAAGGAGAGTTTTTAGGCATGTTATTGGTGAGTTCAGAAGTATTATAAAATCTGTGCTGTTTTCAGTAGGGGCAGGAACATTTCAGGTAAATTTCTAAATGTTTCCAAGACCTTCTTATCTCAGAATATTATTCCTGCACTTAACAGTAACTGGTACCGAAAAGTTGTAAATATTAAATATTAAATAATACACCCCTGTTACCTGCTCTACAGTGAGAGGTGTGCTGATTTCTTCTCCTCTGAGGATCATGGATCTGTGGGTCAAAACTTCAGCCAACTGGGCACAATCCAACCCCAAAAGATCTGCAGCTTTACTGAGAGCTAAACCAAGACATATTTTACTTTTATACACTAATATAAATGCAATGCAATTAACCTCAACAGATCGCAGTAAACAACTCATAAATCAATTAATCAAAAGGAAAAACCTGCTTACCTGATTTAGAGCAGACCTGTGCCCCACCTGCCGTTAAAAAATCAATGTTTCCTACATGCAAGATTCCCGAAAGGAGCCTCAACACCTCCTTGATGTTCTCTTCTCCAAACTGCATTGTCCTCAGAGCATTCTAACACACAAAACACACTCAATCAGCATTAAACCACAAGAGAACAATGTATTTATATGTAATACTGTGGTATTAATATGATGAAGTGATGACTGTTGAAAACTAATCACATGAATAAATTACATCTTAAAATACAAAAGAGTTATTTTAAATTGCAATGACAAAAACGCAGTTTTACTTTACCTTCAATCAAATGGATGCAGCAATACAGACTTTTTCCACAAACATTAAAACTAGTACTGACCACACACCTTTGTAGTTATATGTGAGCTAAAAGAGTAGTGCAGTAGTTTGTTGCTGTACAGCAGTGGAGTGTATGTTAATGGACTTTAGAGTAATCAATCAGTAATGTTGTGACTGGCTTACCAGTACTTCCAGAAAAGTCTCTGTGTCATTAATGGCTTTGTCCTTCACACATCCTGACTGACCCAGATAATGAAAGCCCTCCGGAGGGCAAAGGGAGAATGACTCTGTGAGAAAATGAGTGAGAGTGATAAACACAGATCTTAAACAAACTGATACAATGTCACAAACAGCATAGACTCACTGTGATACTATGACCGTCTGACTTCTCTGTCATTTGACATTGACATCAGCAGAAGCTGATCTCTGGCTTAGGTGACTAAACTGAGAAAGTAATTTTTTTGCACATTATGAAGTCTGTAATCTCTTCTTCGTCACCTCTGCCTTATTTCTGGCTTGAAATTGATATAAAATATATTATTGGCTTACTATAATTACTAATAGGTTGCACACTGGAAGCAAACTGAATATAAAAACAGATGGCAAAAAATTCAATTAAACAATATTAGATTCCAGTCATCTAAACTTCACTGAACACACTGAAATACTTGATTTCATTCATTTAATTTTGTCAGTGGTCTTAATAACAACAACAAAAACAACAAAGAAAATGACACTTGATATAATAAAAATGAACTGAAATAAAATGATACATCAAACATAATTGATTTCAGCTAGCTACCAAATCAGCTTTTCTATTTTGTTTTTGAATATTTAAAACTGAAATGGAATGAAAAACGAAAACTAACAATTTAAAATAACAATTAAATAAAAATCAACTGCAAAGTATGAATAAAAACTATAACAGTATCTCAATGAAACTAAAACACTGTTGGACAAATCTGTGGACAATATAGTCTGCTCAGACTCACCCCTCTGTTCTGCACTGATTCCAGCCAGCAGAGCGTAGAATATGTGATAATTTCTTTCCCCAGGATTTTGACGCACAACACGATTCTAAGGAATAAGAGTCCAACAAAGACATGATCAGTGACCCACATAAATCATGCGCACACACTAACACACACAGAAAGAATCATACTTGTAAATGTTTCATGAATGTAAGAAACTCACCTTTTCTAAAAGGTCTGTTTGTTGTAAATATTAAGTCAAGGCAAATGCAGAAAGAGGCACAATCACAGTACAGCCAATGAAATAAAGCTACAGAAATGAACAGTTGACACATCCAAACAAAGCACAAACATAGGATACAGTCTGTGATTCTTCCTCCCTGGATGTTTCCATGCTGACTAAAATGAAGCTGGATGAATTTCCCAAAGCGACTAGAGTTGTTATTGTGAACCGTTTTAGCATTTCCAAATGCCTCCATTATTGGACTAGAGACACAGAAAGACAGGTAAATTAATGCATCTGAGTGAGCACACTGTGTCTATATAGAGTGTTTTGTGTTATATGTACAAACCTGCTCTCCAGAATGGCCTCCTCTACATGAGATGATGCTGTCTTTGCAGATGAGAGCGCCACACTTTGCTGACTCATTGCAGACAGAAAGCGCAGAATCATCTTCGTGCTCTCAGTTTTACCTGCTCCACTCTCCCCACTGATACACAGAACAGACACACAGATGAATATTAGCCGAATTGGTTGTAATGAGCTGATGTTGCCAGCAGAGGGCAGTTACATTCTGGCTCTTATTCAAATAGTCTTTCAAGACACAAGAAGCGCCACTGGCACAATCAATGCACACTACCATTCAAAAGTAGGATTACTTTTATTCAGCAAAGACACATTCAACTGATAAAAAGTGACATTAAACTGACATTAAAAGATCATCAAAAATATATCACCATTTCCACAAAACATTAAGTAGTCCACTTCTTAACACTGATAATAATAAGAAATGCTTCTTAAGCACTAAATCGGCCAATTAGAACAATTTATGAAGCATCATGTGACACTGAAGCAATGATGCTGAAAATACAGCTTTGAATGACAGAAGTAAATCATTTACATTTTAAAAAATACATTTTAATTACAAAACAGTTATTTTAAAGTGCAGTTACATCTCACATCAAATAAATGCAGCTTTATTAAAATATATTCAAATCTTACATTAGTGCATTTAATACGTTCCACAGATTAGGGCCAGCAACCCAGGTGGGTTGAGCTGTTTAATTTCAATACTTTTTATGGGATTTGCAAAAAAAATAAAAATTGAGACACATTTAATCATTGAAAAATTATGCTAATAAGTATTCCATCCGTGTGCAAAGATACTTCCAGCTTTGTCTTTGTGTCCTACCACTTGCCCTTTTCATAAGGCAAGGCTTGTTTGTGCTCGCTGTGGTTTCTTCCTGCAGGTCTGGGAGTTTGTAGGTATTAAATTTCCATTGAAATTCTATGTTGTGGTTGGCAAAAATGGCAGAAGAAAGCGTTCCTGCTGTGTGTAGTTCCAGCACAAGTTTAAGAAGTACACTTCAGTTTCTACCTCGATTTCTGCACAGTAAGAGAAAAGCCTGTCTTCTTTTGGTAGACCTATCAATGTCCACATGTTTGCTGAGTCTGTACATGCTCAGGGCTTTTCTTAGTCTAGGCTTGGCCGCGGCGGTCAGGTATTCTGCCAATTTGTATTCTCTATGTCGGCTCTCACTAAAGCCAATGAAAGATCTGCAGTGCAGAGAACAAACACAGCAGTCGGGCACCTTTAACCTCTGCATGCTTGTGTAATGAGTGCTGTCAGACAGCCATGAGTCTGACCTCACACCTTAGCGAGGAGTCAGAGGTGAGGGTTAAGGTCAAGGCAAAACACTTTATAGCTGGACTGTCTGAAAATTAAATGAAAACGAGAATGCAAGAGGTAAAACCCTCAAAACGAGGCCACCGGCTAGTTAAAGGGTTAGTTACATTTTCATTTTGGGGTGACCTAACCCTTTAAATGCACAATTACGTACAACACAATACAGAAACGTACCTGATGAGCACACACTGGTTGTTGGAGCGCTTCCACAGTGATCTGTAGCACTCGTTAGCAATGGCATAGATGTGAGGAGGAATTTCGCCCAGGTGATGTCGACTGTATTGTTCTATGGCTGTGGCATCATACAGATCTGACAGACTCTGATAAGGGTTTACTGCTGCTAAAATAGAGCCGATGTATGTCTGCAAAAAAGGGAAATATAAACTCATTAAGTGAATAACAACATTTTATGAACACCTCGAGCATGTGTACACGTGTGTTAGTGAGTCTACTACCAACTTTTTTTAAACTACTGATTGGTTGTTGAGATGTTTTCATTTGAATGACAAATAAGTGCAAATTGGCATGTAAACGGTCAAACGTTCAGGTGAGTTTAGGACTTGTGACACACTCCTGTATTTGTCTTACCATATTGTATGTATGCTAATAAATGTACTAAAGATGACTTTTGAATTCATGAATTTATTTATGGCATGCCTATATATGCATGTGTGGTAAATGTGCATACAAAATATTTGTAGATAATTCTAAAGGTGCTTAAAATAAATAATCAAATTTTTTTTGGATAAAATGAAATGAGTTTTTCCTTAATGCACAAAAGAAGATATTTTTTAAAATGTCTGTTTTTTGTACATACAATAAAATTCAGTGGGATGCAGTGTCATTTTGGACCCTATACTAACTTTTATTATATGGACACGAAAAAAAATTCTTCTTTTGTGTTTTACAGAAGGAAGAAACATCAACGACTGATTATATTTGTGCTAATGTCTTTTTTGAATGCAATGTCTGCCAAAATCAAATTTTTCCCACAGAATCCATAAAGGATGATAGTTTAAATAAACTTTGCATGTCTCGTTTATGAGGTTTGTTCAGTCAAATCATTGAGAAGAATTTACACAGTAGGTTTTATTGTTATATTAATGTCAGACTGTAATTCAGCGAGAGATAGATGGAAGCACAGGTACAGTAGAGTAAGAAGTTTTAAAGCAGACATTAAGCTGTCAGTATGTGGTCCTCAGAAGGGGAAAGCCTTCTTATTGAGTCACAGGTGTTATCAGTTTGCTCTGAATGGGCTGGCGGGACTCCCTTTTCAATTCTAGTATAGGAAAAATATAGTCATTCTTATTAAAAAAAGAAAAAAAAACTTGCATTTTAAAACAGATGTAATATCATCTTAACATGTGACTGAATCTGTGCTTGGAATCGAATTCTGCTATGCTAATAATCACAAATAATGTACATTACATATCAGCTATTTTATATCAACTACTGTATAAAAAGAAGAACGTAAAAGTAAAGGATAAATAACTTTTTAAGTAGTTTAATTCAGATTGCCACACAATTGACTCTTTCGCAAAACCCACCCTCCTTAGTTACTGTTGCTATGTCCGCAAAGTCAAGTCAAGTCTTCATCTTTTATATGGAGCTTATTACAATGCAAATTGTGTCAAAGCAACTTTAAAGGTACTAAACGGGGAAATTGTGTGTCAAAGTAGTGTGTCTTTGTTCTCTGGCTAGACAAAACCAGCAGTTCTGTCAGATTGCTCAGAAAACTCATCTGGTTCAGTTTTGACAAGCCATACCGCTTTCACAACAGAATCACATCGCAGTGGAAAAAAAACATTGTAGAGCAAAGAGGAAACCAACAACATGCCAACAGACAAAAGAGAGCAGGTTACTTCTTCTTTTTTTTTTTAAAGGAATTTAAACAATAAATACCATTGTGTGACAGATTGCTTTAGCACCTCAGTTCAAGCGGCACCTAACTGTCTTTTCATATTTACTTAAAACAAAAAATGAACATGAATGAGCATCAGAAGGTATTTTATTGCAACAGTGGAAAGACATCAATACGCTAAATTTTATGTCCAGAATAGTTAATCTACTCTCCTGACTGATTCGATTGTCAGGAAAAATGGTCAAGTCCCGGCCAAGCTTTTTTTTCTTGTTCTAGAAACCATTTCGCTTGGATATATGTAACAATAGTGAACAAAATACGACAATTTTCTTTCCTTGCTTTTTGAAAATGTATTTTGGTCAATAATCAGATCAAGTAAATGCCATTTTGGGATACATTTATCATATACAATACCTTCCATACTTCAACTGTCACAAATGCATTGTTTTCTCCCATTTCGAACATCCATTAAGTTGATCTGCATGATCAGATCCCAACAGCACAAAACGAACATTGCTAACATAAACTCACAGTGTGGCCTAATATTCCACAAAAAAAAAATCATGATTGTGCCATGCTTTGGTGACTTGGGTAACTGTGAGATGTTGAACTTTTAGCTTAAATGGTTACTATCAATAAATAGTGCTCATAAATGGCTCAAAAATAGAATACATTATTTCTAACATGAAAGACAACAGAGACGTGGGACTTGGTAACAATGTTTGTTATGGTGCACCTTATCAAACAGACAGCCATGGACTTCCTGAACGAGGCTCAGACAATGCTTAATTTAGAAAAGCAGACTACCCATGCCATTTCAGCCATATAAAGATACTGCAGAAATAGTAAGAGTAGTACTGAATTCAGCCAATCAATGTGCGACACACTGCCCCAGTAAAACCCCCCAGATGCCCCTGTGAGGGTTTAATCTCTATAAGTGCTACCTCAGAAATGCAATGAAGGTCTACAGCAGTCATGTCCTTCCCATAACCTCCCCTGGGTGTGTCTGCAAATGTGTGTAACAGCACTCTGGGGGGTTTAATTGGGGGTGAACGTCATCTGTATCGCTCTGCTTTTATTGGGTTCGGTCCAGTGGTGCTACTAATATCTTCATACTGTAGTTAAGAATTCATAAAGCAGACTACAGTCACAGTAAGATGTGCTTTTTAGTTTTACATGCACAGACAGAAGCTGACATGAGACTGCCATCTAAAGAGACAGCTGAGATTGACAGCTATGCATAGTGATGCATAATAAAGTCAGACACATTGAACACACACACCCTCTCAATGTTAAACCGAGTGTGTAGAGTGAGAGTTGAAACATGATCCGGCCCAGCTGAAGCAGAACTATGTCCTGCTACACACTCACACAACAGCGAGAGAGAGAGAGAGGCTGCAAACGAAATAGAGAGAGCAATACTATGAAAAAGAGGTAAACCTCACATGCAAAAGACATTTTCTGGATCACCAGCCCCCTTCTGTGTGTATGTGTGTGTTTGATGTGGGAAGCTGGCCTAGTATTTTCTGTCCAAATGTAAGGCAAAAAAAAAGTCCACAGCTGTTTATAATCAGAGACAGAGAGAGAGAGAGACAGAGAGAGAGGAAGAGGGAGAGAAACGTCTTTGTGTTTTAAATGCTGTGGAATCGGATCTCAGCTAGACACACACATTCCACAAGACGACCCACACACACACACACACTAAACCAGGCGCTTTTATTTTCATCGCAACTTGTGTTTTTAATGGCATTAAAGATCACTGTTTATTTGTTCTGTCTAATCACATCAGCCTCGGTATTAAGTAAATAAAGCTCCTCTGTGAGTTTATGCATTAACTTTTAATATACACATTTAAGTTGAAGAAACAGGCAGACATTTCACAGACCGCCAAAAACTAACCGCACACACCACACACAAATAACACCCTAATTCATTCTGATTGCTCCCATATGTCACCAATTAGCCAATCAGTTTAGCAGATCTGTGGCGGCTGCTCTAATCAGCCAATGAATTCATTAGATTCGCAAACGTGGATTTACAATTGTGGTTTTAAGTGATTTTCTCTGTAAGAACATTTTAAGTGTGTCGTCTGTGGCACCAAAAGGAAGTTTCTGAAGATTTACGTGTACAGCAAAACTTTGGTTATCAAAAATACCAGACAATGGAGAAAAATGTGTTCATATGTAATTATTGGTTTTTATCTGGTTTTGGCATTAAAACATAAACCAATAAAACCACACACAAGTTGTGAAAATGTTAGACAAATTTAAATGCGAAACTTTTGGTTTTGTTTATGATGTTTACCTGAAAAGGTTTTCTAAAATAGAAAGAAATAACCACATAGGCTACCATATGATATAAATTCAAACATGACAGTGTATTATATGAATAATAAAACATTCGTCTGATTTTAAAATTAGCCCTATTAACCCTAAAACACATCTTTTTGGCAGATTCAGAAGAGAGATTCACATTAAGGAATCAATTAGTAATTTTAGCCCTTTTCTCAACCCATAATGTGTGGGAAAAGGTTTCAGTCATGTCGAAACAGAAGGTGTGTTTTTCTCATGATAAGTGAGTAACTCTGACGTTATTGTGATAACCATCGCATACCTGCAGACCACACCCACTCTCATAGGTGACTGGTTGTCTCACACTCAAACCGATCCAATCACATGGCATGTGATTACGTGACAGACAGACAGAGAGAAAGTGTGTGTGTGTGTGTGTGTGTGTGTGTGTGTGAGAGAGGAGAGTTGCCTCCTGGAATGATTGTTCTATTACTTTATATTACTGACTGACTGAGCAAAAGAGGTTATTACTTTATTTGAACATGGAGATGCAAGGGTTTTATTATCATTATTATTAGCAGTACTTTGTGTGTAAAAATTAAAAATAGCAATTAATAACTGTGCCTTTCTGACCTATACGTGTTTGACAAATAAAATATCATATTAAACAGATAGTTCACCCAAAAAATGAAAATTACCCCCATTTACCTTAACTATCCCTTTTACAGTGTCGAATCTTCACACTGAAAAATCAGTGTATTGAAAATGGTTGAAAGCATTAACTACAAAAATAATTATTTACCTTTAAACCCAAATGTTTTTTTCTTCTTCTGTGGAACATAAAAGATACATTTGAAAAATCCTGGCACTGCCACTATTTTGAAAATAATGTAAGTAAAATGAGGGCTCGGGCTGTCAAGTGCTACAATGACAAATAAGAACCATAAAAGTATTATAAAAATAGTCTGGCTATAAAGTCGCATGAAGTCATACAATGCCGCTGTGTGGAGAACAAATTGAAAGTCATTTTTTCACTGAAAGCCCTGACATCCGCTCTAGCTCTTCTTGGCACATTCATGAGAGAACCAGTCATGTTCGATTTGTGAACAAATAATTCTTTTGAATCAGATGTTTTCAATCAATCGTTGATCTAGTTCTGCAATATTATACAGTACTTTTACAGAGCCCTTTTTGAAGCATTACTGCCCCATACCTTATTCATTTTCATTATATTGAAAAGAGAGATTGGGATATTCAGCATTCAGGATATTTATTCCTTTTCGATGCACAGAAGAAAGAAAGTCAAAGAGGTTTAAAATAATTAGAATTTCTAAGTGAAATATTCCTTTAAATCCAACTACACAGCAGTGTAAACCGATGTTAATATGTTAAATCCCCCTAAATGCACACACAAAGAATCACTATGTATTAATCGGACCTGATGCAGATGCTTGGAAATAAAGACTTCTGAGAGTAAGCAGTAGCATGTTAACTCTCTTCCTTAGAGTCAGTCTGGAAACCTGGAACTGGACTGTTTTTGGCACTGATCACATCCCCACAGTGCACACACACACACACACGCACACCTAACACAGTTGAACCAGCCCCAAAGAAGAACACAGAACACTGTTGTAAGGAAAGGCTCAAAGAAGCAGTATAAAGAAAGAGCAAAAGGGATAAAGACATGTAATTAAGCAAATATATTTTACTTTGACACATTAAAGAACAGAAAGCCATCCAGCCACCTGCACAACAACCCTGTATCCTTGACAACTGCGTCTTTCACCACAGCTGAAACATTCACACACACTCATTTGTAAAAATGCACACTTGATGAATAACAAACAATGCTATATTGAGTGTGTGTGGGTGATTATGTTTTTTGTTTGCTCACATATATGCTCTTCTGTGTGTAGCGGAGCTGAAGGTTGTGCAGAATGGCCCCGTCGTGCAGGTCCTGCAGGGTTGCCATGTCCTCGACCCCATTGATACTGCTGCTGTGCATTGGGTAAACCCTCTGTCTGCTCACAGCATTCTGTTTGTAAGTGTACACCTGAACAAATCACACATTCACAACACAGTTCTCAGTATTTGTTTTCATCTGTGTAATGATCACCAGAGAAATGAAAAAGAAATCAATATACAAAGAAAGTGAAACAAAAATCTAAAAGGTTATTATGTGTTACCGCTCTAAAATCTGATTGGATGACACACATTTAAAGGCATTGTAAATCAGCTGATATATGAATTGCATACATGATGGCACAACAATCAAATTCAGTATTAATACACATCGATGCAAAGTTGTTACTAGTTTCAAGTTTCAACTAGTTTTAAGATTCTCACATGATATACCTTCTCTCTTCGAAATTCCTTGCTGAAAAAAAACAGCTTAAAATGGTTTGTTGGCATAATGTTTTGAATGAAAACATAATCAGAAGAAAATAATCATAAAGCATGTCTAATTAATTGGAATCATTTGAAGTTGTGCTATCATGGTAGTGATGTACTCACATATAGAGGCGAGCGTCATGCACACTTCAGTGTGTGTTTAGTAAATAAAACTGTGCATCTGTGCCATTCATTCACACAGAGACATGTAGGATTCAAATTCTGTGACATTCCATGTAATAACATTTTTATGACTGGAATCCATGATTCCGTCCTTGTTCTATGCATTGCAAAAAAACATAGGATCCTATTTAAATCAGTTAAGACCAGCAAACCTGCTCAAACTGGTTTATATGAAAGCCTGTATATATTATATTTATTTACTGTATATTATATCTCACAAATGTCAGAATTGCGAGTCTGTATCACACAATTCTGAGAAAAA
>JAUCMS010000044.1:16501710-16520314 GCA_032357445.1 Enteromius radiatus
ATATTATATCTCACAAATGTCAGAATTGCGAGTCTGTTTCACACAATTCTGAGAAAAAGTAAGTCTAGAAAGTCCTTTTTTTATTTAGTGGTAAAAACAGGCTTCCATAGGTTTAAGCCCTTTTTAGCAGTATATTTTATATTTAATGTGCAGTTATTTTATTTCTTTGATCATTTATTACCACAATAAATGTATTGTTGATTTTTTACATTTATTAATGCTTTTTTATTAAACCAATACAACTAAAATCAATGTTTAAAAAACACTAAAATGCACAGAAGGTGTTTATTACTTTAATAGACTATAAAGATCCTGATCCATCTAGGAGGTAACAAATGGTCCGCTGATTGTACTGTAAACCAGAAACAGAAGCCAGAGACACAAGCATGTTGCGTGCGTTTAAATATATACATGCGAGAAGATGAGAAACAGACTCAAGAAACGCACATTAAAACACAAACACACAGTGCTCAGTTGAGAAACAGGCTTAACTGAGTTTATGGTCACCTCTGTGTACCCGGTGCCTGGCTCCATGACAACAAGCAGCCCGCTGGTCTCTTCCAAACAGGCGGGTACACAGAGAAGTGTGTGTTTGTGTAAAATGAGAGCACAACACCTGTTCAGCAGTGTGTTTTGATCTGAGGTGCACAGAGCAGATGTTAAGCCACTGTTTCTGTGTAATGCATACACTGTCACCCCCCTTACCTGTCCATAGTCTGTGTTAAAGACCACCACTCCACCAGAGCATGAGTCCACGGTACTGGGGACATAATGATCCTCCACCCAGAGCCACACACGACAACCCTGTCAAACACACAAATGCTGGTTAGCAACATACTGAACAATAGCAGAACACAAACAACTGTTTGCAAAACCACGTTAGATGTTGGATGAATAGTGGATTCTGAAATGAAATTATAAACTGAGAACATCCTGTGGTACAGACAAATCACTAACAATTAGAAGCAACAGTAAAATACAAACTGCAGTGTTCAAAATATGTGGTATTTGTAATTCTATCTCTTTTTATCTTGGTATTTGTAATTATAGACTGTAGTTTCACATGTCTATTTCTCCTAAGGAAGACAAAGCTGAAACTTAAATGAATGTAAGAACTTCTTTAAGTCTCCTAAAAATGAAAGATCAACCTTTGAGCAATATCTTTTTTCTAGAATGCTCTCCTCATTAGGTCAAAAAAGGTATAATTACCAATAACTGTACCTCATTAGAGCAAATTCCTCCCTCTCTCTCTTATGCCACACACACACACACACACACTATAAGTGTATATGCTGATGGAAGAAACACATGGTGATCTGAACAGGCATGACTAGCTGTGAGGCCCCATTGAAGCAGACACAGTTGAACTTTAACCCCATTCCCCACATACATGCACACACACACACACACTATCAGAACTGAATCAAACACTGCATCATTGTGTTTGGTCCAATGCATTATGGGTATTGTAGTTGTTTATAGTACAAAAGTACTAAATGTAGAATTTGCCACTCATTTTTTTTCGCATGAAAACCATCAGACCCAGACTGTAAATCAAATACAAGATGAACACAACAAAGTGATTATGTTTTACCACACTACAAACAACATCTTTTAAGATGCGTGTTTTAAAATTCAGACTGTAGAATTTGAAAAACTCACTAAAAGCCTTGTGAATCACTTTTAAGAACAGTAATTAGGATTTTTAAATCTTCAAGATACATCAGTTAACCTGTCATCCTCTCTCTCAACCAATTATTAATGCAGTGGCATAAACTCAACAGTCCTTTATAGCTTAGAAGAATGGAAACACACACACACACATAGAGAGATCTGCTGAATGATCAGATTAAACTGCAACAGAACAGTTGTGCAGCTGGACACACACAGATGAACACCTTCTCCTAACCCAGCATAATATACAGAAACAACTACAAGTAGCTAAACCATTCTTAGATTGATTTAACTGGAAATGGTGTCAAAACAATACTGTTTGAGCAACACTGACTAATATGATTTACTAATATAATAGCACCTTTTTTTATTATCGTCTAAATTTATGACACACAGAATTTTCCTAGATGTGGACACTGTGTAACGCTTAAAATAATTTTAAAACATTTTTGACCGATATAATTAATCAACAGATGAATCGTTTAATTAGTGGTTAGCTGCAGCCCAAGTGTAAAGATTATTATAATAAAAATAATACAAATCCACAGTTTACTCTGACCTAGAAGGTCACAGTAACCACAGAAAACCTGCTTTAGTACAAAAGACATAAGTCTGTAAAGGAAATGGACAATTTAAGTAATTTTCTCTCTGATTACTGTCACATGCACATCTTCATGGTTTCTAACAGCCTAAGCACACACGCAGACCTTCTGCTAACCTGCCACTGGTTTGCTCATGTTAGTAGTTGTAAAAAACCAAATAGACACAAACTGAGAAAGACAACAGGAAAATATAGCAAGAATGAACGAGAGATGATTTTATCAATGGGACCACTGTGTTCATATAAATGTCTATGAATCGGACTTCTAAAGATGACTGATTGTTTCTAGTAAGCAGCATGACACCGCTTGCAGTTGCAATACAGATCATTTCACATGTGTTTTGTGTGTTAACAGTTAGTGTTTACTGTATAAAAAGAAATAGATTTAAACTAATTTAAAACCTCAAAACTCAGAGTCAGGCTCATCAAGTTAACGCATCTCTAACCCACACAAACAGGAAGCTGTTTTCCTCCCTAAACCAAGTTTATCTCAGGAATTCTAGGCTTCTAATCCAATTCACCATCTCTGCAGTAAACCAGGATGCAGTGTGATACCGTTTCCCAACATTTGGCTGTTAACATGTGGTGCATCTTTCTAAAGAATATTAAGAAATAATGTTAAGAAACTTTTGAATTCTACATTATTTTTTAAGTATGTGTGGATTTACTTGAAGGACACAAATGCTCCTCTAAAAGTTTGCTAAGTATTACAAAACCTCACTTTAGGGACATCCAGGAATCCATCTGGAGTTTGAGGCATTGAACTTGAGTGTGTGTGTGTGTGTGTGTTTCCTTGACAGAAGCATATTTCACGTTAAGCAGCTTTTGTCTCGTGTTTATCTGCAAACATTATAAGATTACAACCGCTCAACAAGTTTATGACCACAACACACAAATGCTCACAGTTTAAAAACACTCTAAACATAACTTAGATGTTCACACTGATTTCCAACTGTACCTTTTGAAACCTAAATGTGTTTATACGCACTTTAAAAGCTTAATTTCAGAAATAACATGTCATGTAAATGCTTCAATCCAACTGGAAACTGGCCAGTCCAGTTTTTTTTCCAAGTTAGACCAACAGATCTAAAAAACAATAATAATGAATCCTTAAAATATTTCAATACTCAATACGTACTTCATTACACAAAATCTAATTTACATATACATATATTTAATATAGAAAAAAAATTCTGTAATATATATATATACATGTGTGTGTATTTAAATATACATAATAAATAAATACACATTAATATTGTTAAACAATAATGCAATAATATTGTAAAATATCACATAATATTATTTAAAATGTTATTTCTGTTTGTAATCGCAAAGCTGGATGTTCAGAAGCAATTACACACTTCTGTGTCACAAGATCCTTTAGAAATTATTCTAATATGCCAATATGTTCTCAACAATGATTGTTTAAATTGTTTTTGTTTAAGATTCTTTGATGTAGAAAAGATTTGTGGTCACTTTTGATAAATGTAATGCATTCTTGTTGTAAATGTAACACATTCTTGCTTGCTTTCTTCTTCTTTAAAAAAAATAAAATAAATAAATATTCTGACCCCAAACTTTTTGAATGGTGTTGTACATGTCTGCCAGACTTTCTGGCCAATATTCCTCAAGGGAATCACAGATTTAAACGGGTAGCAACAATCCAACTAAAACATCACATGCATAAAACTGATGCACAAAGGCTCCCAAATCAAACATCACTGACTCTTTCTAATTTTGTTTCATGTTCAGATGAAAGAAAAACCTCACTTTGAAGTTAAAAAGTGCACCGTGCGCATGCATGTCTGAGTGTGTCCTTGTATTGTGTATCTAAACTCTTAAAATAATATCAGAGTTTTGGAGGGCGGTCAAGCTGGGCGGAGTAAAGGATGAAACAGACCAGAGTAACTCTGTAATCGCAATGCTGCTTACTGAGCATGTTTAGAGCTTACTGCACACACACACACACACATTTCTCCATTGCTCTTTCTCTGTCCCTCATTCTTTCTCTCATTTGGCTGCAGGAAGTGAAGGATCAGATATCGTTTAGGTCAACAGGAAGGCAGGCCAGTGATGAAGGGCATTCCTGCAAACTTCAGATCCAAAGACCCAAACTACAGCTCTCTCACATGCTGCGCTTGGGGTTTAGACTCGGTCCGGTCTCCTAAACTTATAACCAAACTTATTTCAGCAAGCAACCCCCCTCAAACATGCGCACATGTACACTGCATTGCCGCCTGACCTACTTTTCCAAAGCACTCTCATTTTCTCTCTCTCTGTCCTACGGTGAAAAATGTGTGTTTATACTTCACAACGAGAGTGAAGGAGCGAGAGAAAGCTGTATAAACTCACAGAACAAAGACAAAGACCATCTTCATGCATGTATGTGTGTGATGTACTTTGCACCTGGTGCTAGTTTAGAAGATTGCAAATGTTATGAATCATAAAAGGAAGTCCTCTTGTTTTCTTCCTCTTTGTTTGGTAATTATAATGCTTCTGTCATTCGGGAACAAACAGACTAATTAAGCATTCAGGTTTTGCGTGTTAATTGACATGAGTCAAGATTAAATGAATAGTTTGCCTAAAAAGAAAATTCTGTCATCATGTACACATCCTAATTTTAACTTGTATGACTATTTCTTCCCTGGACCACAAAAGAAGACATTTTGAAGAGTGGTCAATGCTTTCAACGCTGTTAACATAAAAGGGGGAAGTTTTCGAGAGTCTATTTGACTCGAGATGATGTACATTATTTTTCAAACCTTGAAATGATTCAGTCACAAATTAGAGCAATTAAATTCTAAAGTTCAAATCACTAAAACAGTCACAGAAGCTTGAATTTCATTTCCTCGTTGTCTATTTTTCATCTAAAAGATATTATACGACTTCAAAAAACTTGGAAGATCACATATGGGGAAGTTTTCAAGATTCAAAATGTGTTAAAATCTATTTGATTTGTTGAAAAGATGCATTATATTTTAAACCTTGAACAGAGATCTCTTTAAGTTCATGAAAGTAACATTGGCCATTTGCAAAAAAAAAAAGCATTTTCAGACTTTTTCAACCTGATTATAAAAAACGATTTAAATGATTCATTCACAAATCAAAGTGATTCAATTTGCCAGTTCAACTCACTGACTTGATACAGTCACAAAAGTTTGAATTTCATTTTCTTTTTGAAAAGCCATTGTATGACTTGGAATATCACACATGAGTTATATGGAATTTTTTTTTTTTTTGCATTTTGAAAGTTTGGTCCCAGAACTTAAGTTAAAAATGTACCTTTTGTGTTTCAAGAAACAAGGTAAATTGTTTCTAACATAAACATGAAACACACAAACATTTTAAAAATAAACTACCAAGTTCACTAACAGATTTCTCTTCCAGTATTTCTCTTTATCAGCAAGGGGTTTTCCAGTTTGGAGTTTCTTGTTAAAGGCAGCTTTGAATCTCTGGGCTGTGTAATCATTAAGCTACTCACAAGATTTAATGCGTGCATGTGTGTGTGTGTGTGTGTGTAACAAGAAGGATTACCTGACACCAAGCAGATGAAGAAACCCGAGGGGGTACATGACCAAATGTGTGTGAGGTTTACTTTTCCACACTTTAAGGACAAAATTGTCCCCAGAGGTTATGAAAAATATTATTAAAAATATTTAGCATCTTTTTATTTTTAACAATATATATATATTTTTTTAAACAGTAGGCTTCCTATGTAAATATGTGTCCCGTAGCTGTTGCACTCCAGGTGCTAAATAAGCTCCACCCCGTTGTGTTTTATTATGGCGTTCAATTAGATTTCAGCAAACCAAAACCTCTGTGTGTCTGCTTAAATAATAACAACAATTTACCAGAAAAAAAAGACGAAAGAGTTATAATCTAATTCTTAGTGCATGAGACCTCATGATTGCACCCAAAACATCTCCAATCATCTATAGGTCTTTTGTTTCAGGGGAAAAAAGACTAACCAGGATTGTTTGTTTTCCCAGAACGACACTCCTCTGCACTAAAACAACTGTCAAACAGTACCTGCGACTCTGATTGGCCCGTTCACAGGAAAATAAAGAGCTTTACCTTTGAATAAGCTCCGCCTATAGCGACTGCAGGGAGGCGATAGCCTCGGTGCCTCTGCTGTGCAAACACATCCATACACAAACACACCTAAAACAAAACGCACATGCAGGCCTGCAACCATAACTGTAAACACAAATGTGTGCATGAGCATTCACACATAACGTGGGAGAAAATGGCAGATTTGTATGTGTAATCTCTCTCTGTGAGGTTAGACATGCAGAAGAGCAGTTTGTGGGACAGGAATCACAGTGTGTTTCTTCCTCGCTATGGTCAGTCATGTAGAAGAGTCGTGTGTGAGACAGGCATTCATGAGCTCAGCTCTTCCCTACATTCCACACGCATGTTTCGGCTGAATCTGTTTCCGCACACACAGCTCTCTCTTTTTAAAGACTGCTCCTTTTGTCCAGAACCGATTCACAGGCTAGATACGCAGCAGCCGGCGGATATTTGACACTATTGTGTAAAGATGGTGCAGTTAGAGCCCATTGCTTTTTGTGGTTCTAATTAAACTCTAATATGAATTCTGTTGCTGAGCCGGTACAGGTGAGTATGTTTTATTAAGATGATTTATTTCAGTAGAGTCACGCCTTCACAGGTGAAACGCGCAATCCTGGGGACTAATGATCCACCTCAAGCCAACATTAGAAACCTTCACTTGTGACTCATGTGGTGCTGGCTCAAGGCAGAGGCTTGTGCTACCGATCATCATCTCAGAGTCATTTCACAATGAAGTCATAAGGGATGAATAATACTACTGTCTCATTTCTATCAACATCATTCCTGACAAGCATTACACAAAATCACCATTTGGCAACACCATTTGGATTTGCTTTATTTTATTTTCATATAATTTCTGTTCAATGTACATAAAATAAGATTTTTTTTTTAATTACAATTTAAAAGCTTTAATTTTAATTCATATTTAATTTTAATTAATTAAAAACATATTTAAACATTTGAAACAAACATGTTTATTTACTCATGTAATTTTACACTACTGTTTCAAACAGAATTGTTCTACAGTCTATACAGTCTTTAATGCAATTGCATCACAATTAGCTGTAATTAAACTATGTAAAACTACTTTTCAAGGGAAAATTATTTCAATTAAAGTAATTAATTTGTTTAATAATAATTAATGTATTACACCCAACACTGATTATTACTATATTATATATTATTCTTATTCGTATTATATTATTATTATTATTATTATTATTATATTATTCTCTAATAAATGTCACTTTTTTTATTGGTTGACACTAATGAAACACTACTTATTAATTCGGCAAGTGTACAATGTACAAGTTATAATAATAGCTACAGGTTATAGAGTTGGAAACGAGAAGAAAGTTAAGGAAATGCCTGTGAGTTCCGCTGGGAATGAACCCAAAATTGTTCAGAACCTGGCCAGGCAGAGAGATGTTAGGGTCACACACACACACACACACACACACACACACACACACTCACACACACACACACACGCTCGCGCGCGCGTACAGTCCTGAACATTAAACAAACTGCATTGGCATTAAGCAACTTGAGCGCATAAATATAGAAATACAGATAAACATTATATGGAAATATATATGCGATTTGGTATTATACATATCATATATTTTGTTCTCTGGAACAGAAACAGCAGAACATCCTTGTTTTGTCAATATGAAAATAGCATTTTCATATCCAACTTACCTCGGTGAAAAAGTTATCCATTGTCCTTATGAGTATGAGTCTCTGAGGTCTTCATAGGAGTCAAGCCCAATCATAAGTGTAACACAACAGAGTGAAACGTGTCATGCAGCCCTTCACTGCATCTCACTGATCTCTAGACCACTGAAGCCAGTTTGTTTCTCTCTCGCAGAGACGCGTCTTTGTTTCAAACCATACAGATGTTGGAAACTGTCCTATGTCCCGCTGGCTGCCAGTCACGAGAGCAGAAAAAAAGTTTAATCTTCCCCGGGCGCAGTGACACCGGGACTCGCGAGGCGCACCGTGACGGGATATAAAGACGCGGCTCGAGGTCACTTTGTATGCCGGTGTGACACGCGCCTCGGTAAACAGCGAGGGCTTCGTCTCCTGCCAAGTTTGCAGTGACTCCGCCGAGTCGGCTCGCGGTTTGTTGACTCCGCCC
The DNA here is from genome assembly GCA_032357445.1 of Enteromius radiatus. Classification (NCBI taxonomy): domain Eukaryota; kingdom Metazoa; phylum Chordata; class Actinopteri; order Cypriniformes; family Cyprinidae; genus Enteromius; species Enteromius radiatus. The sequence goes on from JAUCMS010000044.1 coordinate 16,510,200, forward strand.
CCGCGCGGTTTGAATGGCAAAACTTCCAAGAGAGCCGTAACCTCGCGCGCTCCTCCTGCTGTTTCCGTGGTGAGGGCGCGCTGTTAAACATGAGATTATTTGTGTTGATTCACTATTTGTAACACCAGATTGAAACGAGAGGTTTAGACTTTAAGGTTGATAAACGTACATGTAAAAACACTTTTAATGTATCATCAAATAGGCCTAACAATTAAAAATGAAAAAGCAAAATTAAAACAACGTAAAAACCAGGCTCAACTAATACTGAGGACCCATACTTATTAGGTTATTTTATTATATTCTTGTGTAACATCAATGCATAGTACATCTATCTATCTATCTATCTATCTATCATTGTCTCGTAAACTGGTGTGGCGACTTTCTGTATTAAACTGCCATCTAGTGTTTATTATATAACTAGCACATTCGCATATGTGTCGGAAGCAAGGAAATGTTTCAGTTTAAAGGAATCGAAACAAAGCTTAAGTTGTTTTATGTCTGTCTGTCTGTGGGTGAACGTAGTACAATGGCAGGAAATAGTATTTCAGTGGCTCAGTTAAGTTGTTCAATCTGTCTGAATCTACTGAAGGATCCAGTGACCCTCAACTGTGGACACAGTTACTGTATGAGCTGTATTACGGACTGCCGGGATCAGGATGATCAGAAGAGAGTCTACAGCTGCCCTCAGTGCAGAAAGACCTTCACTCCAAGACCTGTTTCAGGTAACAACACCATGATGGATGAAGTGCCAGAGAATCTGAGTACAACAAAACTACAAGCTGCTCAACCTGATCACTATTATGGTGAACTTGGAGATGTGCAGTGTGATGTCTGTACTAAGGAGAAAAATAAAGCCATCAAGTCCTGTCTGGTGTGTCTGGAGTCTTATTGTCAAAACCATTTTGAATGTCATGAAGAACTACACCCAGGAAAGCGACATACAGTCACTAATGTCACTGGACAACTGCAGGAGATGATCTGCACTCAACATGATAAACTGAAGGAAATTTTTTGTCGTAATGATCAGCAGTGCATATGTTATTTGTGTATGTTGGATAAACACAAAAACCACAACACTGTATCCGCTGCAGCAGAGAAGACTGAAAAACAGGTAGGAACAGGTAGTTGCATAAAGTCTCTTCATAGGATCTCACGAGGCATTTGTGCTTGAGGCAGTTTACTTTAAATTTTACATGTATTTATTTTAATTATTACTTTATACTTTACTTAAAAAATTTATAGCTTCATTTATTAGGTTTATGATATATATATATATATATATATATAATATTTTTTTTTTTTTTCTGCAGACACAACTGGGTGATTTACAAAGAACATTCCAGCAGGGACAGACAGAAGGAGCTTGATGAGCTGCGAGAGACTGTAGAGTCTTACAAGGTGAGTTTTGAGTACAACTGCTGTCTGCTGAAGAGCTGTTTGAGACTCAGTTAGGACTCTCCTCCAGTCAGTCAGTGAGGAACCAGTGCTGGAGCTCTTTCAGTCCCACTGAAGCTCACTGTGGAGAACAGACTGTGTGAGGCAGCAGTAAGAGTTGAGTGAATGAACTGATTCTGATGCTTCTCTCTGTGTGTGTCCTAACAGCGCTCTGCACAGGCAGCAGTGGAGGACAGTGAGAGGATCTTTACTGAGCTGATCCGCTCCATTGAGAAAAGACGCTCTGAGGTGACGCAGATGATCAGAGATCAGGAGAAGACTGCAGTGAGTCGAGCTGAAGAACTATTAGTTCAACTGAAAAAGGAGATTGAAGATTTGAGGAGGAGAGACACTGAGGTGGACAAACTTTCACACACAGACCTTCACATCCATTTCCTCCAGGTAACCAACAGGACAATGGTTTTTAAGACGGGAAAAGCATGTTGTACAGAGATTGTGTTTCTGTACAACATGTTTTTGCATCTTTATTCTGTTGTGTCTCGTGTCTGTTTAGAGTTTCCAGTCTCTCTCTATTCCTCCTGGATCTACAAACTCACTCAACATCACTTTCAGTTCTTATTGCACTTTTGATGACGTTGAAAAATCTGTGTCTCACCTGAAAGAAGAACTGGAACATTTCTGCAGAGAGGAAATACAAATAATTCACAATAAAGGTAAAGAACTGACCATTTATTTATTCTCAGAAATAAGCAATGTATTACAATCTAATAGCAAGATTTGGCCGCAACAATTATGTATAATATAAGTGTCCAGCATAAAATATAATGATTGTGCCCATAATTATAGACCTGTGAGAAATAAAGTAGAAACTTTAATTAATGACACAGCACTGTCTGTAAACATAGACAATAAAAAATATTTTTATGTAACACAGGCCAGATGTTAAAAAATATGTAGTACTGATATGCTCTAACAGCTGACAAATGTGATAACTGTGGTCTTTGTGCTATTGTTAGCACACCAGCAGCCTCACATGTTGGCTGTCACTGGTTCGAGCTCTACAGTCTGAGGTTAAGAGTATGCGTACAGTATCATTTACTGTAAATATACAACATTTATTAAAAGGGTACTTTACAAAAGAAAAAAAAAGCTCTCTGACCCAGCATAGGCAGTAATGCAACTGAAATCATTCCAGACAATATAGTATGGACATTAATAAATAAAATAGTCCATGTGACATCAGTGGTTGTAATTTTGCAAAGCTATAAGAATATATATATACTGTATATATATTTAAAGACATTATTTAACAATACTTTTGCACTTAATTTCTTTGCACTCAAAAAGCATTATAAAATTACGTTTAATCCACTGATGTGACATGGACTGTTTTACTGATGTCATTATTACGTTCTGGGTCTGGGAACATTTCAGTTAAATTGCTGTCTATACAGGGTCAGAACATGCTCTGATTTCCCTTAAAAATATCTTAATTTGTTTTTTCCGAAGATGAACAAAGGTCTTACAGGTTTGGAGGAGGGTGAGTAATTAATGACAGAATGTTTTTTTTTTTTTTTTTTCGAGTGAACTATGCCTTTAAAAATATATATTTTATATTTTCACTAAAAAGGTGTTTTAATTTCCATAGCAAAATGTATTGAGATTATCCCCATCCCTGAATGCAAGACAAGGGACGAGTTTCTGCAGTGTAAGTTAAGCAAACAAGCAAGCACACACTCACAAAACACGTTGTTTGGGTTGGGAAATTCAGTACTATATAATGTTAAACCTATATTATAAACCTATGAAATAATTGACCTCAAAAAGTGAATTTGTAAGCAATAGCTGGTTCATTTTTTCATATTATATTATATTATACAATAAGTTTGGCATCAATAAGACATCCAATGTTTATATACTTATATAAAAAATAAGTAATAATAATAATAATAAAAGCTGAATTTTTAGCATTATTCCAGTCTTCAGAAGTCATTCTAATATGCTGATTTATTATCAGTGTCGAAAATTAATTAATTGTCTTAACAAAATATTTTTTTAAATGTTTTCTTGTGATATATTTTTTTATTTGATTCTTTATTCAAAACAGAAATCTTAATATAAGGCTTTACTATCACTTTTTTATCCTTGCTGAAAAAAGTATACATTTTTAATTTTTAAAAAACTTTACTGACCCCAAACATTTGAATAGTAATGTACATTGTAACACAAAATTTCTATTTTGAATGAACACTGTTCTTGTTAAGGTTTTTATTTATTAAAGAATCCTGAAAAAGTATCACAGGTAAAAACATACTAAGCAGCACAACTGTTCTCCAGCACTGATTATAAATCAACAAAATAAAATGATTTCTGAACGATCATGTGACACTGAAGATTGGAGTAATGATGTTAACAATTCAGGTTTACTTCATGGGAAACAAATGATATTTTAAGCTATATTAAAATAAAACCCTTTTTTAAATTAAAAAAATACTGAATGTTTTTGCTCAAGTTGCTGAAATGTCCACCCAATAGAGAAAGTTTCTCAGCCAGAAAAAAATAATAATTAGAGGGAACCTTACTGACATCATGTTGCTTTTTGGTTTTAATTGTTTTAACAATTGATCCATTTGAATATTCTTATTTAGATGAGGATTGTGTTTTGTTTCCATTAGATTACTTCAAGTTCAAGGTGGATTCAAACACAGTTCATAAAAATCTCTATCTGTCTAAAAGGAACAGAGTAATTACTTACACTGACACAGTCCAGCCGTATCCTGATCATCCAGACAGATTTGATACTCTGCAGCAAGTGTTGTGTAGAGAGAGTGTGTGTGGACGCTCTTATTGGGAGGTGGAGTGGAGTGGTGAAGTGGAAATATCAGTATCATATAAAAGCATCAGCAGGAAGAGATGGGATAATGATCATGATTACAGCAATGATGGTTATGACAAGTCTGACTTTGGACTTAGTGATCAGTCCTGGTGTTTGTTCTGCTCTGACTCCAGCTGCTCATTCTGGCACAACAACGGAAAGACTATTCTCCCTGCAGTGTCCAGTTCCTCAAGAATAGGAGTGTATGTGGATCACGGTGCAGGAACTCTGTCCTTCTACAGCGTCTCTGACACAATGACCCTCATTCACAGAGTCCAGACTACATTCACTCAGCCTCTCTATCCTGGATTTGGGATTTATAGTGAATCAGCTGTGAAACTAGTGTCAACATAGACTATACATACAGTAGATTCTCAAAATAATACTGTCAAACAATATTAAAATCTTATTTGCAGTTTGTTATGTAGCTGTCCTTCAATGTAAACAGTCTGCAGAAAAGTGCATGATAAAGAAAGATGTTGTCTCTCAAAACAAAGGGTTGTCTCAGAATCGCCTCAACGATTCTTTACATTTACATTTACATTACAAGTGCAATTTAACCACAATGAACAATATTTTTCTCGTAACATTAACATTGCTTACACTGGAAAAGAGCCTTTGGTTTCCGCCATTTCTTGAATATAACGCATCCTCTCCTGTGGTATCATGGGATAGTAAAGTATCCATTGTATGCATACTGCAGAATTTGAGCGGAAGTAGTAGGTCATCCGGGTACTTCTCGTCTAATGTTTTTTGAATACTATGAGTTTGGACATACTCACCTCACATACTGTTTTTTGCATACTATATAGTAGGGAAGTATGTGATTTCGGGAGGGAGCATAGGTTTCCCTGGTAAGGCTGTATACAAAGCAGGACTCCGCTCGTAAACAATGATTCATCAGACATTACATGCGAGATGAATTGAAAATCTATGAAAATTGTGAAAAATCTATTTGAGGCGACCAATGAAAAAAGATTTGGCCAACTGACCAATCAGAGCAGACTTGACTTATGAAAGGGATTACAGACCTTAAGGTCCGAACTGATTTTGAAATCAGTGCAAAATGATTCTAATATTAAATGCATATTTTGAGAAAATTACAATGTTTTCTGTCCTGCATTTGAACCTGTTGTAGGGGACTCCAACACAATATTAGGACACTTTAAAATACCATATATGATGTTGCTAAAAAGAAGAAAAAGAAAGATGTTGCTTTATTTTGTGTATTTGGTGTAATGCAATGTGTTTATTTGTTTTAAGTTGATTTTTTTCAAATATTGTACATTATTGTTTCTACTCTAAGCCATGCCTTCTTGAAACGGCTCGATTGGTACAAAGCTCATCGTTCTAAATAAGTGTATTGTACTCTGCTTGGCTAGCTATCCAATGTGAAGTGACTGGCTGAATAGCATCTGATCTGATGGAAATGTTATGCCTATTACTGTAACGTGATACTGTAACTATGACACAAAACAATAAAAGCCATTACAAATGAGGCATTTGTTGCATCCATTGCTTAGTACTTAGACATGACTTAGTACTGTCTTTTTACATGCCATGTTGCATCAAGCCTCGCTAACATAACACCATGGCTGTGTTCACGCAGTAGCAGAATTTGGTTGTCAATCCTGCTTTTGAGTGCTTAATACAGTTACGTTCACACACAGATCGGTTATTTCAGGTAAAATGTCCCCACAAAAATGTATCTAAAAATATCTAAATGTTCTCAATAATTATAATAATCTTGTGTTTTTAAAAGAATGATTGAGTGGATGAAGATATGTGTAATTGTAATAAAAGCATGATATTAGATTTTGAAGGAATGAGTGGTCTTATAAGTGTCTGTTTGGATATTTGTAAAGAGTTTAGAAAATATAAACCTTGTGAAAATAGTACTAAAGCGTATTATGAGTATAATGAGTATATAATTCAGACTTGTCAAGCCAACATTAAAGTTTGTCCTAATAAACATTACAGCTCTAGTTTCATTGAAGATTACTTTGGTACTTTGAGAGGGTGTTTGCAATAATGTGAGGGAGCAAAGGTCACTCATAAATATCTTCATGTGTGTACTTTAGACTAACCACTCCTAGCTTTTTATTACCACCTTTTTGAGTTACTGCTCAGAAATGATCCTCAAAACGCTTATGTTATGATTTTATTTGTGTTTTACTACTTCTATTTGTATGGTCTAGACAGTTGTTCAGCTGCTGTATGTAACTGTATTCAGGGAAATGGCAGAACCCAGCATTTCAGGGGCTCAGCATGAGTTTAGGTGTTCGGTCTGTCTGAATCTACTGAAAGATTCAGTGGCCCTCACCTGTGGACACAGTTACTGTATGAGCTGTATTATAGACTACTGGGATCAGAAGAGAGTCTACAGCTGCCCTCGGTGCAAACAGACCTTCACTCCAAGACCTGTTTCAGGTAAAAACACCATGCTGGCTGAAGTGGTGGAGAAACTAAAGAAGACAAAACTACAAGATGCTCGTCCTGATCAAAGTTATGCTGAATCTGGAGATGTGGAGTGTGACGTCTGTACTGAGGACAAAAACCAAGCCATCAAGTCCTGTCTGGTGTGTCTGGAATCTTATTGTCAGACTCATTTTGAACGTCATGAAGAATTTCACTTTGGAAAGCGACACAAAATGACTGATGCCTCTGGACGACTGCAAGAGATGATCTGCCCTCAACATGATAAACTGCTGGAGATTTTCTGTCGTACTGACCAGAGCTGTTTATGTTATATGTGTATGGTAGATGAACACAAAGACCATAACACTGTATCAGCTGCTGTAGAGAGAACGGAGAAACAGGTATAACTCACTTATGCTGAATAATAAATGTCTCTTTATAATAACAGTTCTTAATAGGGCCAGATAATAGTTTCTTTACTTACTTGCTCTTTTTTGAAACTGTCCTTTGTGATATTCTCTATAAGGACTAACAAATGGTATGTTGACTTTACCATATAGAGACATCTGAAGGAGACCCAGAGAACAAACCAGCAGAGAATCCAAGAGAGACAGAAGGAGCTTGAGGTGCTGAGAAAAGCTGTAGCATCTCATAAGGTGAGTTTTGAGAAGAAGAACAACTGTTAGCTGCTAAGGAGCTGTTTGAGACTCAGTTAGGACTCTTCTCCAGTCAGTCAGTGAGGAGCCAGTGCTGGAGCTCTTTCAGTCCCACTGAAGCTCACTGTGGAGAACAGACTGTGTGAGGCAGCAGTAAGAGTTGAGTGAATGAACTGATTCTGATGCTTCTCTCTGTGTGTGTCCTAACAGCGCTCTGCACAGGCAGCAGTGGAGGACAGTGAGAGGATCTTTACTGAGCTGATCCGCTCCATTGAGAAAAGACGCTCTGAGGTGACGCAGATGATCAGAGATCAGGAGAAGACTGCAGTGACTCAAGCTGAAGAACAACTGAAGCGAACTGAGCAGGAGATTGAAGATCTGAGGAGGAGAAATACTGAGCTGGAGAAACTTTCACACACAGACAATCCCATCCATTTCCTCCAGGTAACAGAGATCTGACAAACATGACAATGGACTTCAGTATAGGGGAAGAGCATGTTTTACAGATTAGTGTTTCTGTCAAATGTTTCTGTGCCTTTAGCCAGTGTTTCTCTCTGTGTGTGTAGAGTTTCCAGTCTCTCTCTGTTCCTCCTGGATCTACAGACTCACCCAGCATTACTGTCAGTTCTCATCTCTCTTTTGATGATGTTAAAAAATCTGTTTTTAATCTGAGAGAGAAACTGGAGCATTTCTGCAGAGAGGAGAAAGAAATGTTATCTGGTAGAGGTGAGCTTCCTGACATATATGATATAATGTAGACAGAATGCGTGTGTACATGAAAAAAAATCATAACTGAAATTAATTGTATTTACTTTAAAGGGTTAGTTAACACCAAAATGAAAATTATGTCATTAAATGTTGTTCCAAACCTGTAAGACCTGGAAAAAAATATCAAAAATATATTGCATTTTGTTCCAAAGATGAATGAAGATCTTACAGGTTTGGAACGACATGAAGGTGAGTAATTCATGATCATTGTCTGTTGGTTTCCATAGTAAGAAGCATTAACATCATTCCCATCTCTGAACCTGAGACCCGTGAGGACTTCCTCCAGTGTAAGTCTCTATAATCATACATGTACATAAAGTGACAGACTTTAGTTCTTATTACATTTCATCAATCAGACTGATTGACATTTACATGAGAAACATTTATTCTGTTAATATTTAAAAATTCAACACTAAAAAAAACACCTGTTAATAGCATATCAGCAGCATACCTTTCTTCTCCCCTGACCTAGGCTACATCTTCTGACATTTTATAGAGTATCACAATGCTTTAACACATTTGAGTGTACGTAATCTGCAGTTCCTTTTCAGGAACTCGCGCTGCGTCACATGACGCTTTGGGAACGCCCTCCAGCGTGACGGCTCTGAATGTGTGTCAAATCAGTCCAATGAAATGGCAGAACGTCATGACGACGTCACCAGCCAGGAAGCTCAAGAGCGCATGCGGAAGAACCGGCGTTATGTTTTGTCATTCAGCAAACGTGCATGAGTGTGTGTCTCGTAGCACCTCTGAAACGACAATTACAAAAATGCCGAAAGCAGCTAAGAAGTCCGTGAAAGGTGAGAACAAGGAGATTTATAGACCATGTGCTTACCCCTGCAAATGTTACATCGCACCGGGTGATTCACATGATCTATGTGTGGCTTGTCTTGGCTTTGAGCACACGGCAGCCGCTCTTGAGGGAGCCGGCTGCCCGCACTGTGAAAACCTGCCGGTGCGCGTGCTCAAGTCCCGATTGGCTCTCTTCGAGGAGGAGATGCGCAGTGCTGAGGACGTGGCAAGCCCGTCTCCTTCCCCCCAGTATGAGGAGCTTATGGAGGTGGTGACTCGAGCCGTAGCAAAGCTAAACATTGATTGGCCTGAGGAGGTCAAGCCCGAACCTCACTCCAGTAAGCTGGATGAGAGGTTCCTGCGTGCTCGAGCTCCACCTTCTAAGCGGAGCCTTCCATTTTTCCCGGATCTCTATGCCGAGGTATCGAGATCTTGGAAAAAACTCTATTCCTCTCGCCTTTTCCATGCCTCCACGGATTTTTACGGTAACGTGGCAGGTCTGAGGGAATATCCGTGAGCTCAGGAGGGCCGCTGACCTCTCGTTGAGGGCCACCAAAGAAACAGCGCGGGCTATCGAGAGATCGATGGCCGCCGAGAGGCATCTGTGGCTAACCCTGTCTCTGTCCGTGCCTGATGGACGCCCCGCTGCCGCCCCGGGGCCTGTTTGGCGATGCGGTTAACACCGTCGTTGACAGGCACTGGGAAGCGCACAAGCAAGCGGAGGCGTTTCAGCAGTTCCTCCCTCGCCGCTCTCCGACTCGTGGGGCTGCTGGTCGAGATTGGCAGTCTCGGTCGAGTAGGCGCTCCACATACCGGGAGGTACAGAAGCAGAGCGTCGCCAACCGTGCTCCTCCTCAGTTTTCCAGGAGGAGAGGTTGGCGGCGCTCTGTCGAGGAGCACTCTAAGCCGAAGCAAGATCTGAGAGTTAAGCTTCAGGCGAGGCACAAACCTTAGCTACCCACGGTGGTACACCCCAAGCAGGTTCTGGTAATGGAACAGGAAGTAGAATCACTGTTGAGGAAGGAGGCCATCGAGGTGGTCCCTCCTCTCGATATCCACATGGGGTATTACAGTCGATACTTCATTGTTCCAAAGAAGGATGGAGGGCTGAGGCCCATTCTAGATCTCAGGCGTCTGAACCGCTCAGTAATGAAACTGAAGTTCAGGATGCTTACACCCAAACAGGTGGTGTCACAAATCAGGTCCGAGGA
>JAUCMS010000044.1:16530295-16543395 GCA_032357445.1 Enteromius radiatus
CACAGAGTGGGTCAGTGTGTATACACTACAGTGCTGGTAAGGATTGCATACAACTTCATGTCTTAAATGGGCGAACTAACCCTTTAAGAACCAGTAAATGTATTAGTTCAGAGAAACCATATCTAAAAAGCTGTCAAGGTGTTGTGAATGTCTCTCTCCCTGTGTGTGCAGAACAATGGGAGCAGAAGTAAGAGCTGAGTGAATGGACTGATTCTGATTGCTTCTCTCTCTGTTTGCAGTGGAGGACAGTGAGAGGATCTTTACTGAGCTGATCCAGTCCATTAAAAGAAGCAGATGATTAGAAATCAGGAGAAAACTGGAGGAGAGACGCTGAGCTTTCACATACAGATGAACACATCCATTTCCTCAGAGATCTGATAAACAGGACAGTGGTCTTTAGAAAACATGCTGTGCAGTGATTATGTTTCTATCAAGTGTTTCTGTGTCTTCGGTGTTTCTCTTGTGTCTGAGTTTCCAGTCTCTCTCTGTCTCTTCTATATCTATATGACTCACCCAAAATCACTATCAGTTCTCGTTTTTCATTTGATGATGTTGGTAAATCTGTGTCTCATCTGAGAGAGAAATTGGAGCATTTCTACTGAGAAGAGATAGAAATGTTACCTGGTAGAGGTAAGCTTAAAATTTCCTGACATGTTTCATAAGATATATTATGGATATTAAAATTAATGTTAAAACCTCAACATAATAAATTATGTTGTGTTTTAATGACTCATTACTTGAAAGATCCATGTTATGTGTTTTATTTTCCTCAGATTTATCTTCATTAAATATCTGTTACTGTCTGAAGAGAACAGATTGATATCCTCATAAAGACCAGCCGTATCCTGATCATCCAGACAGATTTAACAATAGGGAGCAGCTGTTGTGTAGAGAGAGTGTGTGTGGACGCTGTTACTGGGAGGTGTCATATAAGAGCATCAGCAGGAAAGGACAAGAACAGGGGTGTGCGTTTGGTTGTAATGATCAGTCCTGGTGTTTGTACTGCTCTGATTCCAGTTCCTCACAAAGGAATTGAATGTGAATCTTAACCATAAATTGCACTTGTTTTGTCCGACATTGCTGATTAAAAATTAATCTTTTCAGTTAACAGAGCTTCAGGAATGAATGTCTTTTTTCATTACTGATCACAAATAGCTCTGTATCTTAAAAGACGCGCGGTCGCCATGATTTTGCCAAGTAAGACATTACTGTCCAAAAAGATAAATTTATCCCAGTCCTTACCCTTAAACCTACCCCTAACCAAAATGTATGCCCAAAATCAGTGGGAAATGATAGTCAATTAACAAGGGTAGTCTCTTCAGTGTCTAGCGCTACCATTTTGCAAAACTGCAACCGAACCTTTCTAAATAAGAATCACAGTGCTGAATTGTTTATAGGCAGATACGTTGAGAGTGACTCTTCAAGGACCAGCACCACCTCCTCTTGTACCACTGTTTGAAGAATTTATCTTCAAGAATCTGGCAGTGAGTTTTGGGAGTTCATTTTTAGTCCATTTCTGTGAGACAGACTTTTCAGTCTAGGAGATGGATTAAATATGAATTCGCAAATCTTTCTGCAGATTCTTGAAGATAAATTCTTCAAACAGTGGTATAAGAGGAGGAAGTCCTTCAAGAGTGACTCTCTACTCATTTGTGTATAAAGCCATGTCTAAGTCTGTATTGCACTTCTGGAGTTCCAGTCCTGGAAAATAGTGGCGCTGGAGACTTAATTGTTCCTGATGGTGTTACACCTAATTCAATTGAACTGTTTAACTTTTACAGTTATCATGTGTCTTTTCTTGTCTGCTGACTCAGTGAGCATTATGTTGTCCAGTGGTCATGTTTTGAATTACTCATGAATATTTATTTATTTTTATTTTTATTTATTTTTATTTTTTTTTTTTAAGTTAAATCGCTTCTATCTATTTTATCTGTAAAAGAAGCTTATGCTTATGCACACCTGAATATAATCTGTTTTTCTAGCCTTTTCTAGACAATTATATATCACTAATAAATAATCAAATACAAACGTATTAGTAGTTATTAACACTGATGTGGTTTGGGTCTGGGAAAAATATATGATCAGAATATCAACTTGCAATATTATGCACGAACTGTATTTTCTATGATTTTATGGGCTACAGTTGATTAATTACAGTTTCTGAGCAAATCAATCATAAGGCTGCTTAAGCACGTTAGCTTTCCATTGCTTTTTGCAATTAAGTTTTTTTATTAAAATATGTTTTTGCAATTAAAAACTGTACACCTCTGTACTTCAAATTATCTGTGCGTAAGCTATTATTTTTAAGTGACATCGCCAGAGGGCGCGCAAAGACAAAAATACAGTATAGGCTACATATATTTATTAAGCATTTTACTCTCCCATTCGCAGGAACTTGAACGTGAACGGGTTATATCTCTATATTAGCTGGTATAACATAAAAATGAAACATTCTGAATATTTCAGACATTGACCATAGATACAACTAGATACCAGACAAAAAGGTTCACTACTTTTAAATACATTCATAAACAACTAATTAAAACAGAAGAGCTGAGTTTTTTTGTAGATTTAATTACATTTTCTTTTGATAAAGAGTATAAAATCATAGCACTTTTTTCGAGCGACTTGATCACGGTGCGGCGCGCTGCCGTGTCTTGTCCTCAGTGGTTCGCAGCGTATCGCGCGCCCCCCGCCCCCCCAAACCGAATACGAGAGTGCGCGCGAGAAATGCAGCGCGAGACACACACCGAGCAGCCCCGATAAACCCCGCCGAATCCACGCGCACGGGAAAAAAGACACTGGGAAAAAACAGCAGACGCCTGAGAAAGGAGTGACAGGAAAGTCCACTGCCGACGGTAAGAGTCTGTAACTCTTTTAGCAGATTAAATAAATACTCCGCTTCAGTTACATGAGGAATTTTCTAGTTAGAGCGTCTCTGATATATAAGAGCAGCTTCCATTTGGAGAGACGGAGCGCACGGTAGAGAACCAAGACAATTTCAAAATCATTTGCTCTTTCAGCACGCCATTCAGCCGAGGAATGGAGTAATAATGTATCTAAGCTTATTTGATTTCTGAGATGCACATAAAGATTTCAATAAATCAGCCGCGGAATTCACGCGGATGAACTGAGTGGAGAGGGGCGTGTTCTGCGCGTGCATGCCGTCGCTTTCGCGCAGTTTATTATTATTTCAATGCGCAAATTTGAATGAAAATTGTTTCATACGATGAATTAAGGAGTATTAGAATAAGGCGTAATGGATAAAGCGTGTTTTCTGAGGCGCAAATGTAGAAGTTTATTACAGATTTTCAGAGGCATGTTTTGCATGGGGTAATAGTAATGGTTTTGGTTGTGTTTCCAATGTAAATGCTGCTTTTTACAGTTTTTTTACACAGACGCGGATTTATGTCCACCGTCCTCTTTTGTCAGAGCTGGCACACATTTTGCAGCGCTGTCTAACTGGTGCACACGCGTGCGCGCACACGCACCCACCCACACACGCACGCACTCATGTACAGAGATATTACAGAGCCGAAGCTTATAAATAATATACAAACGATAAATCCTTATAATTAATTAACAACGTTTGTACACATATTTTCTTTACCCTTTGTGATGCTATACAGTGCCAAAGAGAGTTAAAAAAAACTCTGTCACTTACAAATGTAAAGTGAACAGGGTTTAGTTTTTTTCTCTCTATGTCAATGCGCATTTTATGATAGTATTTCTTTTTTTTTTAGTTTATTTATTATTTCAAGCTACCGCCGTAATTGCCTGGTCCTTTGTCTCTGCAGAGCACATGCGCATTGCGCGTAGGGTGTGGATGGACAACTGATGCTTTTTCCTCCTATATCTCTCACACTGACTACTAATTATCTTTTTTTTCACTGTATTTATGATTTAAGTATTATTTTCCGCATCTGTGTTTATCGATATTCCGTTTGTAGAGGAATCTATTCTACATTTTAACGGCGATGCCGCAGACAATGAACCGAGTGAGAGAGAAAAAAAGCTTGCGCTCCGATCCCCGCACACTAAAATCACACCGTGCAAAACGTCTCCGCCCAAATGTCGTCTTTTTTCGTCTGGATGAGAGTCGATATTATGGGATGGAGGTGAGTTTGAGAGAAGGAGCGGGCGGTGTGATGAGCGAGAGGCTTCATAATCCACGCGTTCACACGCACCAATAAACCGCTGCTTGAATGAGTCGCGCGTTTCAACCTGGAAACATAAAACCAAACAGAACTGAACGCTGATTTGGCCTGAAAGATATCCAGGTATCCATTTGGCAAATTGGTGGATTGTAAATGTTTAAAACACTAGCTAGGTATTACTACAGTAAAATGTTTTTGTATAGTGTAAAAACTAATTCAAACATATTGGCTATTGATTATTGATCTTCTGTGAGCTGGATTGATGACATAACTAATTGTTATAATGGTATGGAAATAGCATCTCTCCCTGTCAATGTGCAAGTTGGAGAGAGAGAGAGGGATAGAGATAAATGAATATCTACAGTTCAAGTCTCATTTATTTGTCCAGTGCATTTGTATAATGCAGAAGCGCCTGAAGGCATCTAATGCAGGAGCCACTCAGCCACCAAAAACATTATTAACCCTGCATGAGTGAGTGCCAACATTTCCAGATCTGCACCTTTGGCTCTGGGCGCTCATGAGTTGAATTAGCAATAATCTTGATTAAATGTGTAGTTTAGATTATGAGATTCTGTGTATACTAGGTCGCAAACAGAAAGAAGAGCGGTCAGGTGATTCATGTCAGTGCTAGACGCCCAGTTTCAAGCCCAGCTGGAGTTTTTTGTGTTGCAATAGCAGAGGAGAGCAGGGCTCAGGAGGAAGCAGTGAGGGCGAGAAAGACCTGTATTGTCTGTTGTTGGGTAGTTCATGATTGCAGATTTTACAGTCTGAATCAGTGCACATCAGTCTAGTTTCAGAGAGAGTTGAGAAAGAATGGATTTTATTTTTTGGATTTATTTACAGGGTTGTAGAAAAAACAGGCATGATCAGCTAAAGAAAAAAAGAATGAAAATGTTTTTGCTCAAAATAACAATAATAATGTGTTATATTATTATTATTATTATTAAATATAATATATATTTTTAAATGATAGAAATGAAATCAATAAAGAAATAGTACTATTAATAAAATAAATAGTATTTTATACTGTAAAACAAAACAATAAAAAGTATTTAATAATAATAATAATGTTGATTTCAGATTTATCATTGTTTCTGATGAGTATGTTGCCTTTTTAAATACATATTTTAAGCAACGTGATCTTATGACAAAAATGTACCTTTATTATATATATATATATATATATATATATATATATATATAGATTGTAAAAATTCTGAAAATATGTACTAACACTGGAGGTGGTGAAACAGCATGCATATTTGATCACATTTATGATTACAGCTCCATATGTTTTGCTGTCTCGGTGGCTCAGCCAATCCTTGGGTACGATTCCCATCAAAAGCATGACTCATGATGAAAAAGATGAGAGATCGAAAAACAAGCTAAAATGGCATGATTGCGTTTTTATGTCAAATTAGTTTTAGGTGTAGTGCAGATGGTGCATTATTTTAAAACGTGACAGAGCATTAGAATTATAGCCCCACTCAGTGGACATTTCAAGTCACATTAAATGCACTATATGTACCTTCATCTGTTCCAGGGAATAAAACTAAACACTCTTTAGTGCCACTCAGTGGACATTTCACATTGATTGTCATGAAATGTACATGGCGCTACGTGTTTTGCGTCTTGTGAAAAAGCTCCCACAGGTACGTTTTCGTCATGGGATGAGTCTTGTTTTAGTGACCCAAACTTTCAGAGATGAAGTCTGTGTGAAGCAGCCTTTACTGTGAAACAAGTGGCTCCGGGACTCTGAATCTTGAGCTGCTCACGATTAAATGAACACAGTGCTGTGCTTCACTCTGAAATACACAGCAGCTAATTATTAGCCAGCTAGCAGCTTTCACTATATATACTTGCCAATACCGTTTTTTTTTTTGTTTTTTTTTAACTTAAATTTTGGGCTTGCCAGGTGTTTATTTTGGATGTAGCAGTTTTGGATTTGCGCAATTCATATTTTACGTCAGAATGTCTGGGAAAAATACACAAATCAATACACAAAGGCAATTCTCTAAAATCTAATAGTAAATTTAGTGCACCAGGAGGTGCTTTCATCTGAAAATTTTTAGATGACTGCAATCACAATTTTCAGTGTTTGTCAGAAAAAGAGCGGGATAGACATGAAAGCAATAGAAAGACAGGAAGGAGTCAGAAGGACAGGATGGCACTGACAGAGACAGAGTCAGTTCAGCCAAGCTGAGCTTTAAGTGTGTGTGTGTGTGTGTTCATTTGAGGAAGATCACTGAAAGGGACAGATAACTCAAGAACATCTGAGACGGTCCCAAATTAGAGATGCATTCAAAATCACTATTTAGTTATTTTTGGACTTGTCACTTTAAAAAAAATTACATTTTGAAGTCTACGTACCCATTCTGTCACACCGTTGTTAACCGCTTCAGATTAGTGGAGCATTCTTTTATTATTTGATGTTTTCCTCAGGCAGCCTTAGTTGTGCTGGCAGAACTTGATAAGTTTTAATGTCAGTCACTAGTCAGGTTCTGTCCCATCATGCTTTGTGGTCTGTGTGCACTGTGTGGAAAGTGATTGGTGGCTTTATGTGGAGCAGTAAAGCTGAGCCTGATATTGTTTCACTTTTACATTTTAACAAGGTACATTTTAAGCTTTCTGAATTTCAGAATTGTTAAGCAATTATTTATGACTACGTACACACTGTGGCTAAATTCAGTTGTCATTAGTGCTTAACCATGTTCTGTACACACACACAGTTCAGCAATTTATGGGAGTGACAACTGAATTGACTTCTGAAAATACGCAGGTAGTGACAACTCTACACAGTGTGTACAGAACCAAGCCAAATTAGTTTTAAATGATGCATTTAAATGTGTTTTAGAATTGTGTCTTTCTTGTATGTGTGGTGACATCACAGGGTCTTAAATCATTAGTGTTGCCAGAAAAAAAAAAAAAAAGAGAACAAACCTAAAATAAACTTAAATCTAAACCCATTATCTTGGAAATAAGCAACAAACCAAAATAGTGACCTGCACCTGCCTATTTTATTAATTAAACGAGTCAAGCTGAAAGATGCTTAATAATATGTGAACATGGCAACCCTTCAAGAGTACTGTGCAAAGCATACTTCCAAACATAACACGATGGCTTTGTTGAAGGTGGTTTAGTTGAAATCTGTTGGATTAAATTGCAATGTTGCAATGCTATTGCAGGTTGTTCTCTGTTTTTTCACTTTTTATTTATTTATTTATTTTTTTACAATATACAGCAGTTAGTTGTGAAATCTTGACAATCAAAGGGACAGTTCAACCAAAAAAGAATGGAGTGTAAATAAGATTTTGCAACAACACTGGAGCCTATTAACTTGAATTGTATATATAAAAAAGTTGAAACATTTTTCGAAATATCTTAAAGGGTAACTTCATGTTTTCTGTGATTGTGTGTTAATTACATATGGGTAAACAGCAGCTCAGAATCCTTGATTCTGATATTGTGTGTGTGTCATCATGGAATCTCTTTCTGGGTTGCCATGACGATGACCTGAAGGAAGTGTAAGAATGAGCCAGAATGGCAGCTCTTCTATGGTTCCTACGGCAACAGCCAATCAAATGCCAGACCCCCACTGACCCCACCTGTCTGTTACAGTCTCTTGGAGAGAGATACACACAAAACACCGTGTTAGTGCTGGATGAGAGCATTGAACAGGCTAAATCTGACAATGACCAAATAACACACATAAATTACATCAAATAATATTACATGTCAGCTGAGGGATGAATGTGGTCTGGTATCACTGTATTTTTACGATATAGAATCTTGTGAAAGTACAGACAGGAGTGAAGGCATATTTAAAAAACAGTTGTGTCGTGTTCAGGGCATCGACTATATAATCAAGACCTAATGAACAATGCAGTCGCTTCTTGTTTGGACAGCAAGTTTCCCACAAGAATGAAAACATTAAACACTGTGTGGATTTGTATTTTTTTCCTGGTGATATGGGAATTGTGTTTAGACTAAGCCTAAATCTCAGATATTTAAAACAATAATATAAGTCTTTTTTAACTTCATGAAGTCAGACATGAAACCCTAAGTTTAAAACGTTGTTTTAAAAAAGCACTAGAAATATGTGCAATAAAAAAGTCTTGTAAAATATGTGGGTATCTGTTCAACTGTAAGACTATTTATGTCCCGAAGGTTGATTTTTTATTAAATATTTAAACTCTTTATTATAGGAATATATATTTTTCGCTATTTAGAAATTTGTTCTATACATAGATTTTATTGTTTTACCTTTATCCCAAAGATGGACATTTAATCTTAAAATATTAAATTCAATCATTAAATATTAAAATTTTTACAATTATGACACTCTAAATAAATTCTGAAATTTATTGTGTAGAAATTATTCATCTTGACTTGGTTGTCTCATTATGAACACAACCACAATTTGTTTTACTTAAATAGGGGTTTTAAAAAATTAGCATACTTGTTTTATGTTTTATGACTATTATTTTATTTATTTAAGATGATTAGGTTAGCAAAATATGAAAAATTATGACAATTAAAAAAAGATCAACAAAAATCAATAAAAAAATGAATTCCATCCAATCATTTTGTAAAATTACTCAAAAATTATAAAAATAAGATGTTAAGTTTAGAGTATATACATCAATTTACTGCATGATTCTACTAATTGTATTCCAAAAATGATCCGCAACATTGTGTTATCAGACACAATACAGAATTTGAGAAGCAATAGAAATAACATTTGTTGGTTATGAAAAATCACATAATTACACTGTAGTGCATGTATAGGGACATTGTTATAGGTGACAAATTCAAAGTGGCAATAGTTAAAGAAAGTGTGTTGTACATTTAATTTGTTAGCACTTTAAATATTGAAGGTTAATCTCCTCAACCACCACCATTGTGCAGCATCCACCTTAGTCGACATGAGGATGGTTAGGAGGCCATGATGGTCAGGGGCCAATGGGCAAATTTGACCAGGATGCCAAGTGGAATTTTTAATGACTACAGAGAGTCAGGACCTCTCCTTAACGTTTAGCCTATATGTATGGGTGTGTTCAAGTGTGGAATCACACATCTTATTTTATCAAGCATCTGTCAGTTACACGATTTATGGATGTTTGTACTCGAAGGACATGACACAATCAAATCTCCCACTATCCTGAAACACACACAGACACAAGGCTGCAACTCAGGGTGAGGCTTAGGGATTGTGTGTGTGTGTGTGTGTGTGTTTCTATCTTACACTGGCTCCAGTGAGGGTGTTTTTAGGAGCCATGACAGCCTTAAGTAAACACACACACACACGCATACTCAAAGTCAAAGTGCATTTTACCATCAGTGAGCCGCTAAACAGTCATCAGAATAATGCAGAGTCTGTACACTACTGAAGAAAGAATCTCAAGGTCTTCGTGTACACGAGTGTGTTTTTGTCTGCCAGTGGTGTTTATGTTCCCTCGCCGTTGTTTTCATTAGAACAATTTCCATCCTGAGAGATGGCTGCGTGTGTGTAGGATGAAGGATTTTACCAGGTCAAAGTTTTCACAGTTCTCAAGACACTGTCCAAATGAGTTAGTAAACTACCTCAGCGCTTCCAAATACTCTTTCTGAAACACTCAGGGATTTTGGAGTAAACCAATGTCTTCTTTGTCTTTTCTTTCTCTGTCTGTCCATTTGAACTGTATTTATCTTAGTACTGCATGTGAGGCTGTTGTATTGTGTTTGTGTTCATTTAAAATCTTCCCTCGCTCTACTGTTTATGTTGCTGAAGTAGATGTTTCTCAGACAAAGTTAAATGGACTGTGTGACACACACACACAAGGTACTGATACTTCTTCAAATTCAACAAATATCCCTAAAATGACCTTGTAAAAACAATACAATATGAATAGTCAAGGCACATTCTTGTCATACTAGGTTTATCTCATATTTTTAGACTCAATAAACTGGAAGCTCACCAGTTATTCCAGTTACTGGGGGTTTGAACAGATGTTTGTCTGGTAAAATATAAATTAAACTCAACCCAGCTGCATCATCATCAACAGCTGCTTTCTTAGGATTTTAAAATGGCAGCACATTTAGTCAAGATACACATTTATTTAATTCATTAACTGTCTATCTAGTTCAGTGTTGGTAATATTTTACAGTCAGTATGATGCTTGTGCTCTCATGGACATTTATTTAATGAATAATACACTAAAGAACAAACTATGTTGTGAAATTTTATGATGATTTACAGTAATATCTTATATGTATATATAATTTACTCCTTATAGCAGATGTTTATTTTAAGTCTTTAGTGTCACAAGAAATCATTCTAATACACTCATTTGCTGCTCAAGATATCAAGAGTGAAAACTTTTAATAGTTGAATAAATTGGAAATGTATATGGAAATATATATATTTTTTAACAATGTCTTCATTTCAAGTCTTCAAGTGTCCTTGCTAAATAAAAACATTAATTTATTATTATTAAACTATACAGGCCACAAACTTTTGAATGGTAGTAAACTAGCAGAACGAGTAAATAACGATTGTAGGATCATTTCCGAGCACTTAGCAATGTCTGCTTGCCATTGGCATCACTATTAAATGTCATTTTTATTATTGTTTTTCGAGTACATTTTCTGATGATAATGGCAGGAATAATTTATCAAATGATGGAGAAGAGCTCTTTAACAAGGCACCCAGATATGCAGTGGGGTCAAGCACACATTAAGAGAGCCAAATAAAGCGTTTGGATAAAGTATGGCAGATTGTAGTCTTCCTTACCTTCCACAACTTAGCATTTAGAAGCGGCCTTTTAGATATGGATTTCTAGTATGCAGATTGTGTTCATCACCAATTTTGTGGCCCATTTCACATTTTTACCTAACTAACGTAATTCCTTTAGTGAATTATGCACTGAAAGAATGCAGTGCGCTTTTAGCAGGCGCAACTCATGTTTTACTTCCATAGTGTGCAGTTAATGGTTCTCTTATAGTTAATAATAGTTTAAAACATGTTCACTGATCAGGAAGAATCAGGAAGGAAGAGTGGTCTTTGTGGTAAGTTTAGAAATTAAAAGAATAGTGTCTGTCATCCTGAAACCACAGCTACCATTTAGCACTTAACTCCTGATCTGTGTTAACAAGAATAATCAATAAAACAAACACAATCACAATAATCATCATCTGACTCATCACCGCATATTTACTCTTCACATCATCCTGACCCATCGAACGAGAAACAGGAGCTTCTGGTTTCTCTGTCTGCTCAGTGTTCTGGAGTTATTCATTAGCCTGAGCTGCTGTTTACGCAGAGGCCTGAGCCCTAGCCAACAATGTGCTAGTGTGTGTGTGTTTTGTTTGAGTACGTCTCTAGGGTTATGAGCTAGTGTGTGTGTATGTGTGTATTTGAGCTTGGAGGACAGATCTAAAGTTATTAGTGTGTGTGTATTATAAACTTTGACTTGCCCATTCTCCTCTCCCTCCACTCAAGTCCAGTCCTCACTAAAGCATCTCAGACTGGCGGCTCCATGCTGCCTCCTGATGACATGGAGGTAAAACAACAGTGTCTGTCATACACGAGAGAGATAGAAGGATAGAAATCATGAGTGCAAATGAGGATATGCATTATTAACTTATCTTTAAGTCACTCATGTTTATTTTATCCTACGTGCAAACATACACTGTAGGGTCTATAATGTTTAGATTAGCAAGTTTGATGCATACGAACGGGTGTCCAGCCAATAAAATGGTGCAAATACTCACTGAGAAGCATCTAAAATCAATAAACTGGAAAAACGTGAGAGTGAATATGTAATATTCATGTTTTGTCTGTATCTAATGTAGCTTATTGTATTTGAATATGAAACACTATAAGTTTGTTTTTGCTCCCAGAATGCATTTCTGCTGTTACAGCACAGTGATTGGGTCAGATTTTCTGCTCCAGTTCTCACCCCCCTCCTCTGCCTCGAGCCCAGTGTGTGTGTGTGTGTGTGTGTGTGTGTATGTGTGTTAGAGTTACATAAGCAAATTCAAAGCTGCACACAATTATATTGCAATACAGCTAAATATATATATATATATATATATATAGTTTGTAACAATAATTTTCTAAACATTCCATTTATCGAAGAATAAAAGATAAATAAAAATTTGAAATTGGTTCCTGAAGGATCATGTGACGCTGAGACTGGACTAGTTTCTGTTGAAAGTTCACAATCGCATCAAAGTAATAATTTACTTTTTGAGTATATACTCAAACACAAAACAGTTACTTTCAATAAAATGTTACTGTTTTATTTCATTTATTTTCAATCAAATAAATGCAGCCTTGGTAAGCATGAGAGATGTATGTATTTAAAAAAAACGTACATACTCAAGTTTAAACAGTAGTGCATATTCATCAAATGTATAAGTGACTAAGAGTTAAATACACACACACACACACATATATATATGTTATTTATTCAATGGACCCTTTTCACAAGACTGTGATGATGCGTTTACGCGTTGACACAGTCATCAGCATCGTAAATCCATAAACGTTTTTCTTATTTGTATTTTTTTTAAATGTATGTACATAACCCTATTCTTTGTATTATATTACCTTTGCATCAAATTGCAAAAAGATAGTTTACGTTAATGCAAAGGTGTTTCTAATGCAGCGTCTATGAGAAGGACACTAAATTTGGCATCATTCTCTCTTTTTACTGCCGTTATAAGTCTCTCTCTATTTTTTTCTTTTTATTTTAAGTAGGGCTGCACGATTAATCATATCGCAATCGCGATATCAGCCTATGCGATTACATTACAGCAAATGTTGCGATTATATTAAATGAACAAATGCATTCGTGGATGTAACAAGACATTCATTCGTTCATGCGTTCAAACCAGACGCGAATGAAGCATTAAGCGCGAGTGATTTACATGTTAAGTCAATGCAAAGAAGCAATTAGA
>JAUCMS010000044.1:16543495-16561785 GCA_032357445.1 Enteromius radiatus
TTTATTTTAATGTTAATTAAATGTAATTTAATTCAGTAATGTAAAGATGTTATTGTTATTTAATTTGTACAATTTAGTTTTAATTTGTTGTTGATAGATTGCACTGTATACTGTATCTCAGTTGAGAAATACAGATTTCAGCATTATTAGTAATCTGTGTGTGTATTTTCCTTGATAACAAGCAAGTTGAGTCAAACCACTTATATATCGTATCGCAATCGCAATTTTGACCGTAATAATTTTTCCCAAATCGTGCAGCCCTAATTTTAAGTCATGAAAACACTATCGTGGAGGGTTTTTTTGGCTATTTGAGCAAATGGGAATGCAAAGAATACATTTGTGGTACCATCCTATTCACTGCTTTTTAAGTTAACCCAACTATGATGATTCCGCTGCGGAGAAACTGTGGAAATATGTATTTGTAATATGAAGGGCAGATATAACAGTACAATCCAATATGCAATAAAACAAACAAAATAATTTCTGAAAAAAATAATCTAAAAGTTTGTAAGCAACAGAAAAATTGGATTTACTGTAATATAAAATAAAAACCTACACACATCATTTTTCTGAGAAAACACTGTCCCTGCAAAGTACGATCTCAATACTTGCTTTACATACAGTAACAAACGAATTGTTAATCTAAAATTGAAAATGAATGACTGCACACACAATAATCAAATGTTTTTAATCAATTAGATGTTGCCCTAGTGACCAGTAAACACTATACACTGTGCAGCTCTGCCCTGGGTCCTATCCTCTACGATGGAGCTCTGTGGTAGAGCATAGCCAATACAGCTTAAGCCGTGCATTGCTCTGTACTGGAGCGGAAGCCAAAAGTGCAGTTTAATTTTCAATTTGGCAATGAGGCTTCTACCTGTACACACTGCATAGACAGTTTACAAGCCACACCAGGATTGAATTTACTACCAATCAGCAGGTTTCACACATTCAGTGAATTTCAAGATGAGACAGCTCACAGACGCACACACACTGCAGCGTATTGTTTAACGCTGAAACAGCGTGCTGCTGTCTGCTTGACTCAGTGGAGACAGGACAGATAGTGTCTATTGTTCTCTTGCGCTCTGCAAGGAAAGATTTCCATGTTTCCATTGTCATATGTGTGTGTGTGTGTGTGTGAAGCACCAAACTCACATGTTGGCTTCGCATGATTACTGCTCTCCTTCTGTCTGGAGAATAACTGTATGTGTGTGTGCAAGTGTGTCATTACACAGATGGTTGTTGAGCTCAGGAACGCTAAAGCAGCCAACAGGGACATTGGAGTGAGAGAGAAAGAGAGAGAGAGAGAATGTGTTTCGCACAGCTCCTTATTCGGAATGGGTCATGTGAGCACCCGGTTGCCTTGGTAACTGCGGTTCTGAATTGCAGGTAGTATGGCTCAGAGATGCTCTCCTCTGAAACCCCCTCCATCTATCCAGATAACTATCAGTGCTAGAGTCTGATTACTGATTAATGATCTAGTTTTGATGCATGATATGATAGAACCTAGACAGGCTGTCTCAGAGATTTGAATTTATCCTGCTGAGCTTTTATTAACTCTCTGTTTCAGGATTGAAGAACATCTGCTAAAAAAAACCCAGAGCAGAACATACAATGTTTACTCATCCTTTTTGCTCTCTCTCTCATTATGACACCTTGCACAGAACTTTGAATTAAATTTTTCTTCCCAGTATGTCATTCTGATTTTGCAAGACATGTTTGACATGCTGCACTTGAATTTCCTCAAATAATCCCTGAGGAAAATTTTATTGCTCAGTGGTTGCTCTTTGCTCATGGCTCAGGAAGCAATAGAGGAACCTTTTTTAAATCTTTGTCTTTGATGTTTCTCCTAAAATTCCTGTGGAATTAAAGCCAGAAACAAATTAGATAGGTGTTGACACAGTATAAAATAATATTACAGTATTTTATAGTAAGTACAGCCCAGGGGTTTTGAAACTGGAGCCCGCAAAGGAATGCTAGATGGTCTGTAGAATATATTTGGGGGGGTCTTTGGCATCCAAAAGACTGTAATCTATTGGTACAGCATTATATATTTTAGTCTTGAATAGATTCCTGATAGTCAAGATGATTTGGAAAGAATTAGATGGAAAATTATAACTTAATTTTGCAGAATGGTACACGTATATTGGCAAATAACACAGTTTGAGACAATAATAGAAGAGATGTTTGAGTTTTCTATCACACTGCTGTTTGAGAAACAACAAAAAATGTCATTTATGATTTTAGAGTTAAAAAACTAATTCTTGTCATTGCAGCCAATTTTGATCATCTTGTTTCTCTCTTTCACAGGTCAGAGGTAAAATGGGAGGGAAGCTGAGCAAAAAGAAGAAGGGATACAATGTGAACGACGAGAAGGCAAAAGAGAAGGACGCAAAGACGGAGGGAGCGTCGGCGGAGGAGGGCGAAGCTCCTAAAGAGAACAAGGAGGATGCTCCTGCCGCCACCGAGACAACCAATGACACGGCAGCAGCTGCCAAAGAAGCCACCCCCACCACCGATAGCAACTCTACCGCACCCAAGGAGGAGGAGAAAAGCGCCGCCCCTGCGAAGAAGGAGGAGCCTGCGGCGAACGCTAGTGCTCCTAAAGCTTCTGACGCTAAGAGCAGCGAGGCTGCCAAAGCAGAACCCGCCAAGAGTCCAGATGCCCCTCCTGCCAAAGCGGAAGAGAAATCCGCCCCTTCTGCGGCTCCGGCCAATGAGAAAGAAGCTGCGAAAGAGCCCGCTAAAGATCCCACCCCTCCTGTAGCCACAGCGACGGAGAGCAAGCCCGACGCTGAGTCTAAAAAGACTGAGGCTCCGCCCGCAAAAGAATCCGCCCCCGCAGAGCCAATCACCACGGAGACCAGCCCCGCCCCCAACAAGGAGCAAGCAGTCGCTGTGCAGGATTAACAGAAGGAACAGTGAACGACAAGATTAATGACAAATGAAAAACCAGATCAAATCTAAATAATTAAAACTAGCCCGCCCATTTTAAATGATATCAGTAATTATAATATGAATAATGATAATAATAACAATTTTAACAGGCTGGACTTTGATCATTGTGTTGGTGATGGACATGATCATGGTGAATAAGACTGGCAGTTATGATGATATTATCTTTAATATCCAATTGAACTTTGATACAAACCACCAGCCCCCAACTCTCTCTCTCTCTATCTCTCTCTCTCTATCTCTTCTCACCTTTTCTTTCTACCTCCATTCAATGAGGGGTGGAATACAAACATGGGATTTATTCATTGCCACCCTCCGAATCTCACTTCCCTCCATTTGAGTGTGATGTGATGGCATTGGGTGGAGTTAAAATATATATATGTGTGTGTGTATGTGTGTGTGTATGCGTGAGTGACAGTAGTAGTAATAGTAGTAGTCCACTCTCCCTGATACATATTTCATATTTCCTGTTTGCTGCTTTCTAGTTAGTGATTGGCATTGTGTCTTTGCTTATCTCCCAACTTTACTACTTTCTTTGTTTCTCTCTCTCTCTCTCTCTCTCTTTCTCACATATCAGTGGAAACAAAATCAGTGTATAGCACAATGAAACAAACACACACATACACACACGCACAGTATTGAATGTTAACAGTATTAGCGTTTTCGTTTTTTAAAGGAACAGTTCACCCAAAAAACGATGATCTAAACTTGTGTAGTTTTTGTCATGCAAAAATAAAACGAGCTGCTCATTTCCTTGCATGAAAGTGAACGGTGACTACATCTGTTAATCTAGATTTTAAGGAAGATTTTAAGATATCAAAGAAGACTACAAGCCGTACTTTTGTGAAGCTTTTATGGTGCTATTTTGTAGCTTGACAGACTTTGGTCTCCATCCACTTTTACTGTACGGAAAAGAGCAGCATGCACATTCTTAAAAATGTTTCCTTTTGTGTTGCACGTAAGACAGTAAGTCATACAGGTTTGATGTGAACATAAGTCATTTTAATTATAAGGTGAACTATCCCTTTAATTGGATGTTTGAAGGTTAATTTAAAATGTGAACATGTGTGGAGAGATCCAGGAGTATGAAGTGAGTGTGTGTATGGAGATATGCATGGTATTAGCATGCATTTTCTGCATGTGTGTGTGTGTGTGTTAACGGAGTTCTGGTCTTTCTGTACATCGAAAGCAGCAGATGTCATGATGTCAGAGAGACAGAGAGAGATAGCCCAGACCTCCAAACTCACCAAACAGGACACACTTCACACACACCGATCTCTCAATATGCTGACAGAACAATGTGAGCGTTGTGTGCATCTGTATGTGTGAGGCTGTGTGTGTGTTTTGCATGTCAGTGGTTGGCCCTATTGTTGTGTATTTTTGGTTGCTGTGGAGATAATGTTGCTACAGGTGATATTTCATTTGAATTAACACACGCTCTCTCTCTCTCTCTTTCTCTCTGTTTCTGTCTCTATCGTTCCTTTCCTTTCCAAAATTCCCTGGTAAAATAAAAAAATAAAAAATAAAATGGAAGAACTGAGATATATGTACTTGTATACATGGAGCAACATTAATAAAATGAAAGAAACAGATTGAAAATCAGCTCAAACGTCTTGATTTTTGTGTTGTCGTAAGCTCGCAGCTTCAGTATGTCTCTCCAACACATTTGAATATTTTCAAACAAATCAAAACTTCAAGACTAGTCTAATTTTACCTGCAACAAATCCAAAGTGTTATGTAAGCTGTCACTACGCTGCATTAGAGGCACAGAAGACATATAAAGCAAAAGCAGTGCATTTACACACTTCATAACATGGCACAGGGGAAGAGGAAACATTTTTTTGCACAGGAATCACAATCATGGCAAGAAATGTTGATGTTGAAGAGAAATGCAAATATTTTTGTACTGTACAGGCTACTTATAATTTAAATCAGTTCAACTGGAATCAAGCTAGTCTTTTGCAGGCTATTGGGAAGGACTGGATTCTAATATTATATATAAAGTATTATTATATATCATATGTATTGATAATTTCATAGTGTAAACATTAATTTAATGTTAAATGCAATCTATACGCATCCAACGATTAGCATAAATTCACTTAGTCAACAAATTTTTGTTGGTGCATTTGGTGGACAACTAAAAATGCAAAACTTCACATAGCAAAAGCATTTTAGGCCTGAAAACTAGTTTTTAATACGGGTTTCAAAGTGCAGGTTTTTAAAAATAGTACCATTGTTGTCTATATGTAAACTAGACAACAATGTTATCGATTTCTCCTTGAAACTCATGTCTGAGCTATACTTAATACATTGCAACACTAACGACAACAGACAACTGACCTTTTTAAATATTGCACCAAAGACCCAAAGTAACCATAGCAACAACTTGAGTGCTAACAAAAACTTGACTTATTGCAAAGAGATTGATTGACAGACGATCTGACCAATAATAATGCCATAATCCGCCATTTTATCCAACAAACAAATCAGACAGGAGCAGGGCCGGCCCTGGGCATAGGCAGAATAGGCAAATGGGAACCGCCGATCACTAGGGGCGCCAAAACGAGTGAAGTTTTTTTTTTTAACAATTTCTTTTTTAATTACTTTCCTTGTGCAGCCACTTTCACATGCATCAGTGACCTGATAGTGACAATTTATCAGTGAACATCTACCATAATGACAAAACGATCAAAGCCCTCTGGTGCCCAGGGAAGAAAAAAAAGAGGAGAAGAATAAGAAAAACGGGACACAGACAGAGGTAAAACTATGTAATGAATGATGATGATAATATTAAACTAGATGAGGTAAAAATTTGGAACTAACTTTATATTGGCCTAGTCTAGTTCAAGATGTTAAAAAGTCTGGAGTTCCAGAGATCTATTTTGTAATCGGGTAATTTTTTATCGTGCAACATAACACATTTTAAAAATATTTTTACAAGTTGTGTAGTATTTAGGGATTTGTGGCTAATTTAGTAATGTTTATATATATATATATATATATAATTGGGCTTATTAAGAATTTAAAGATACACTTTCTCAGTTTAATTTGTGGTGATAACGTTAGAAAGGGCTATAGTTTAGTATAACAGCACTGACATCTACTGGAAATCAAACACTTTTTATTAATAAGGTTAATTGTCAATAATTCAATAACAAAAATAACAAATACTGTTTCAAATGTAATGTCCATTTGTTAGTTCAAGTTCAGCCTGTCCTCCAACTAATATGACCGTATAGGTCATTTGAACAAATATGTTAATGTAGTTTAGGGTTGATGTAGGTCAGTTTCTAGAGCAATGTGTTAAGAAATAAGACGGGATCATCCGATCATGTGTTCATTCAAAAAACCCTTGTCATGTTTTTACATCATTTTTGTAACGGGTAGGTTTAGGGCTGGGGTTGTGTGTTGTGTTTGAACACAATGATTATTGATTATTGATGGGCACCAGGTAAAATCTCACCTAGGGCAGCAAATTGGCCAGGGTCGGCCCTGGACAGGACAGTAGATTAACTTCAGTGGACTTAAATTTAGGAAATGCTGTGCTTGACGACTTCCTGCAGTTCAAAAGACGTTCATGTTCATTTTGTGCTTAAAGTAAATATGAAAAGATGCTGCTTGAACTGAGGTGCTACACTGATCTGACACATTAAAGAGCCACAATACAGTATTTATTTTCTGAAAAAAAAAAAAAAAAAATACTGAGAACATGTTTTAAACCAGAAGTAACCAAGACAGTAGCCTACTTCTGGTATGAAACAAAGTCTGGGAAAATAACAGCTCTCTGAATAACCGATGAGCTCATTACTCTGACACACTTAATTTAGCCTGTTGACGTTATCTTTCACGCTTGAAAAATGAAAAATATTTTAAGGTGATATGTATTTTTTATCACAGTTTAATCCTGATGAATTCTCCTGATGGACACTCAAGGCATTTGTTACATTTTTAGTTTGCTACATTATTAGTTTATCCATACCCATCTTTAATGGGTTTTGATTTAAAAAAAAAATAACAGTTTATTAGCCACGTTTTCAATAGCATTTTCTTATACTGAAGCTAAATAAGCTTAAATATTTCAGGTTTTCTCTCCTTTTCTCTCCCTCCCTCTCTCTCTCTCTCTTGTCTCTGGGTTGAATGGGTTCATGTATGACTGCCTTTGGGCCTTAGTAACAGTCGCCAAGCCTCTGATCCCATAGCAACCGGTCACTTGGTTTTGTAAGGCAGAAGGAGAAGAGAGGACACACACACTCACACACTTAACACACATATCAAACCAAATCTAACACTCCTACAGTTCTGACGGATGCACTGACTTTGGCCTACACAGTTCTCTATCTATTCCCTACAGTTTAAAGAATAATGACTTCTGCAAATCCAAACCTAAATCTAAACCACAGCTCTGTTTCTAAGACCAGATTTAAGTTCCAGTGGGACTATCAGAGAAAATATCAGAATCTGTGAGCGTAAAACCGTAAAAGAAACTTATATTTTCATCACTTCTACATATAATGAAATGGGCGCCAACATCAACATCAACGCCTGATTGGATATGGAGGTAACCATGGATACCGGTCTTGCCTAGCAACAAGCTCAAATGCATACGTTGTAAACCCCACCTATCTGATAGAACGCACATACCTGCACACTCGCACACACATACCTGCACATGCTCACACACACACACACACACACACTCTCTCATTTGTCACTATCCACCCACCTCTTGTTTTTTCTTCCTGTTTACGCCCCCATGCTCCCCCCAGTCCGAATCAGCAGGGTCCCTGGAGGGAAAATTGCCGCCTGTCATTGGCTGACTGCATCTCCATGGTGACGCAGCTGCAGCTGTGCTCGTGTAAGCGGCAGAGAAACACAGTGTGTGTAAATCTCGTTCCTGCCTATAATTGTGTCAGATAAATTGAGATGAGAGTTCACTCCAGTCACCTGTGCAGGTGTCTTTAGTTATGCTAAAAATAGACCGCAGCATATATTATGCCCACTCTACAGCATGTCAGCTCGGTTCTAAATTCAGAATCAAACTAAAAGCTCCTGAGGGCTGCATCCTAAAGAAAATATGTTTCCATTTTTTCAGCGGTTGCCCTTTCATAGCTCAGCAGACTTAAAGAGTTAAATGAAAATTACAGGTTATGCTAAGCTCTTGTGGTGGTTTGTAATTACCACAAAATAAAAAAAGCACAAATCTGGGTTACAGTGAGGCATGAAGGTAAATATATGTAAACTATGTCTGGTAACCCCTTTGTGCTATGTGCAAGTTAAAAAAAGCCTTTTTCTAATTAAATAAATGTATTACATTTTAGTTATATATATATATATATATATATATATTAGTATTTTTAGGGGATTTTCTATTTATAGTATAGTTATGACACATTTATTACCTATTAACTACATAAACCCGAAAATGTAATTTCCGAGGTTAAAATATATTGAATGCTTTGGAGCACAGACTTAAGTTTGGTCTCTTTTTAACATGTTTGACTTTAAATCATCAAAATCAAAGCAGTAATCTAAAGTTCCAAATTTGAGGTTGATATCTCAAAAAATGAGCTTTCAGTGAAATTTAGTTTCCAGGTAAAATATGCTTTAATTTCATTTCCAGAGTGGTCATTTTGACCGCAAACAGAACAAGTGTGAGTATTCTTTTCCTCAGGACCATTTCACCTTTTTTAATTATGCTCATGATTTTTTTCCACTTAGTACGTCTAAAATCTTTCACACCATTCAGGTCAAAAATGCAATAAAATAAAATAAACACGAATCACTTGCTAAATCAATCAATCAACCAATCAATCAATAAATGGTTGCAAATCTTTTCTAAAGTTACATACATTTCAACAACTAAGCTGTTTTGACAATGTAAGGACATAAAGGACTATTAAGATTATTGTAATTTGTTTACATTCTAATATCTCAAATAGCACACACAAAAGCAACATACTTTTGCTAACTTGTCACTTAAATGATACTCTAAATGCTGTTGATTGAGCTTAGAGGGCTAGTTCACCCCAAAATGAAAATTCTGTCATATTTTACTCCAAATACTTTTTCAATGAAACACAATATAAGATCATCTAAAAAATGACAAACCTTTAAAAGTCCTGCTTTAGAGTATTTTCATATTTTTAGTATTTCAGAATTTGTGATTGACAGCTGTGAAGCTCCAAAACTTTTCTGCTTTTCTTAAAGCGGGATGGGTGTTACATTTAATGACATTTCTTAAAGGTTTAGCCCAAAATAAACAAATCAAAGATGACAGTTTGACACATCAGTGCCTAGAGAACTGCCTGATGTATATCTAATATAGGAGATGGCAGGAGACAAAAGTCGTCTTGTGTGTTCAGACGAGGCAGGTCAAGTTCACACGTTCATAAGCTGCTATGGCCAGAGGGGCAGAAATGATTTCTAAAAATGTTGGGAACACATTTAGCCATGGAGATTTTTGAATAGATTTTATTTGTGAATAAAATCTTAATTATCTATATTTAAGAGTTTATTTTGTTGTGGTTATTTATTTAAATTAATATTACATATCCATATTTTTATCTGTAGATTTTTCCTCTTTTTTGTTTTGGAAAATTAATAAATAGCTCTTTAAGCTTTCATATATTTAAACTTCAAACCTTTTGTTTTAATTTTAAGGTGGTTTTGTCTGCATTGTCTACAAAATGTACAATTATATGTAAAGTTTTCTTTAGAAAGAACAACATTTTACAATTGTATGTAGTAAATGATGACAGAATTTTTTTAACGAGCCAATGACATTTTACATAGATTTCTGTCCTGTGTTGATTTATTTACTAAACAAAAAGTTCAAGAAGGAAATTTCTAAGGGTTTGCCCCTTTTTTAATAACCATTAGTAATATCACTAGCAGGACAGTTCTGATGAACACCTCACCTACATTAAACACATCCTGTCTTCAGCCTATTCTAACTGAAGATTATTGAAATATTCATAAGGTTTCATGAATAATGCAGTACCTGAGTGGTGATCCAGGCTGCTGAGAGGCTGATGGGAGCTCAGCTCCTCCCTTCTCCTATCACAGCAAACATGACAATTGATTCTGTATTTGTGATTAAGAATGTCATATAGAATGATCAATATGGACTGCCATCTGTTGGAATACACACACATCCACAACAGCTGCACACTGGTGGGGGAGGGGCTCTCGCTGTTGTTGCCAAGCAACAGCAGATACACCATTCTCAGGATTATGACTGTATGGGGGAAACGAAAGAGAGAGAGTTAAAAATAAAACACTAAAAACACTTCTGCGTAAAACTGCCTTCAACATTGATTTACTAGATTTCAAGTTTTGACCAGGATGTGGTACTTTATATATAATGCAAAGAAAATACTGTTTTAATCAATTTTCTGCCATTTTCTGATCAAATCAGAGAGCTGACCCTGCACAGACAGGGCCCTATCATGTTCAAGGCACAGATGCATAGCAAGGACATTGTTAAAACAGTCCATCTGAAGATGATAGTACCCTTGCTGTCTATGGATGTTTAGATTTAATCAGAAATATCTTAAAGACTTACTCAACCCCAAAATTAATATTTTGTCATTAATCACTTACCTTCATGTCATTCCAAACCTGTAAAAGCTTAGTTCATCCTTAGAACACAGTTCAAGATGTTTCGGATGAACCTTGTGACTGTCTCTGCTGACCTCTCAGTTTTCATCCAAAATATTTTCAATTGTGTTCCAAAGATGAATGAAGATTTAATGGGTTTGGAAAGACATGGGGGTACGTGATTAATGACAACATTTTCATTTTAGGGGGGAGTAACCCTTTAATTTTTGTTCCAATGTTGAATGAAGGTCTTATGGGTTTGGAGCAACATGACAGTGAGTAATTAATGAATTTGAATTTGAGAGAACTATCCCTTTAAAATATTGCAGATAAAAAAAATATTGACAACTCTCATAACTAACCGTGTGTGAGCATCCAGTGCTGAGGAAAAATCTGCAAACTGTTCACAGATGGCTTGTCAAGTAACAAACACATCATCATTCCACACACACACACACACACAGGGCCACAGCTGAGGTCGTATTTGTGCCAGTTTTAAGGCATTTTAACTCTTTGATCTTTGAACGATAATTTCATCCCCTTCCATCTCTCTCTGTTTACCATTCTCACATATACACTTTATCACACTTAACTTCAAAGCTTTGCCCTGTTCACCATGGCAACTGCCTCCATTCAATTTTTTCCCTCAGTTAAATAAAACAGAACGAGAAGAGAACATCCCTGATTGGCTGTCAAGAGTGTGACAGGAGTGATGTGATTTTTAGACCCGCCCACCCGTCAAAAATACAGTCGGAAGAAGCGTGTCCGACTGACAAGACGAGGAGATCTGTTTCCATGGAGACAACACCTACATAGGGAGAGTGGGAAGAAGAAAAACGAGAGAGAGAAACAGTTGAAACATTACATCAATTCAGTAATTATACTAAATTCAAATTTACTATGTAATTAAAATCTTCTTTACTACTATTAACAATTACTACTATCAAGAGAAATATTCGACTACACACACGCACACAAACTGACTCGCTGTATTTCTTCAGCTATTTGATCGGCGCTGCAGGCACAACTAATACTGAGTCAACATCGCCCTCTACAGGACAGACCTGCACTGCCACCTTTATGTGTGTGTTGTATTAAATATAAATGTTTGCCTATGTGTGACCATGGTACACAACCAGTCTTAAGTAGCACGGGTAGTCTATATTTGCATAAATAGCCAGCAATGCATTGTATGGATCAAAATGATCGATTTTTCTTTTATGCCAAAAAACATTAGGATATTAAGTAAAGAACGTTTCATAAAGAGATTTTGTAAATTTCCTACCGTTAATAAATCAAAACCTAATTTTTGACAAGTACTACTAGTAATATGCATTGCTAAGAACATCATTTGGACAACTTTATAGGAGATTTTCTTTGAATTGTTGCATTTCATCCAAATATTGTCCTAAAAAACACAAACGGAAAACTTAATAATTCGGCTTTCAGATGATTAATTAAAATGTCCCTTGGTTTTGTGGTCACATATATTCAGAATAACTTAAATGTGTAATTTATTATTTTTTTTTTTTTATTAAGATGACTTACTTTAATTAACCTAAGGCTATGTGGCCAGGATCCTCACCTCATTTAAACAAGCAGTCAAAATATCTGCCAGCTTTGACGTGTCACATACCTTCACTGAAGTATCCTTGACAATCTTCCTCGTTCTCTAATGTCCGTATTGATGCATTTTCTGTAAAAGCATTCTATATCTGCAATAATCTATATAACCCAAGTTGTTTTTGCCATTGTGTATCTAAACATATAAATACATAGAGCTAGGCAAAACATTAGTAAAAGTGTAGAATGAGAAAGGAATTTGTTATAAAACACCTTAATTTGGCATTAGCTGCTTCAAACTAAACTGCAACATTCCTAATAAAGTCAAAACAATAAAAGTGCAATCTGAGAAATAAAATTTCAACATCCTAAACATTTGAAGTTATTTAGATACCCACAATTATTGTGTCTAATGCAGCTTAATAGTTAACTGATAAACAATGTGTATGATTGACTATTGTACTGTCAACAACAAAAAAACTGCAGATGGGACCATTTTGTTTTAAGTGTTGAATAAAATCTGGGTTAATAATTCTAAATCGAATCTCAATGTTACTGACATAACGTGAGGTATCGTCATGAATGTGAACAATCAAACATACAGACTTTATTTAAAGGAAGCCCATACCTTTATAAAAAAATTAAACCCCTTTATTGTTTCTCAAATACAAAAGAAATACAAAAAGAAACACAGACAGCAAGAGAGACAGCCAGTTAGCGGCAGCAGTCTGAAATACAGCTCAGTCTTTTGGTTAAGAACACAGTCTGTTTTTTCCGTCCTCTAGGCCAGCTCACTCTTATCCGTGACCTCGGCGTGGCTAGTGTCCGAGCCGCCTGGTGCCAGCAGAGTTCTTCGGTTGTAGTGGCCCTTCATGATGCCTGAGTTGTTGTTTTCATTGAGGATTTGTTTCTGTTTCTGCCGGTTGAGCGACTGGACCAGGCCGAGCACCACAGCGGCGAGTGAATACTGGCCCGTGAGCTTCCTTGGCTGCAGGATGAGCGGGTTGGGCTGAACGCGGCCCAGCAGGAAGTGCGTGCGGATCTTGCCTTCCTGTTCGCTGATGCCCTTCACGTAGATCTCGCCTCGGTACTCAAAAGCAAAGCCGCGCTCGTTCAGAATGGCGTAGGTCTCCTCTGGGAGCTGGATCTTGCCGCTGACGCCCGTGCTGTCCATACGACTTGCCAGATTGACCGTTTTCCCCCAAATATCATACTGAGGCTTCTTAGCGCCGATCACTCCAGCCACCACAGAGCCGTGAGCCATACCTGAGGAGAGAGAAATCAGCATCAGCACTAAATGGTCTAACATGCATTTCAGCCTTCTAAAGGGCTATTATAAAGTAATGAGGAAAACAATCCAATCCATATTAGGTGGCATAAATTAATCATTTAATACAATGTATTTATTGAAATAGTGCTGTCAAGCAATTAATTTCATCCAAAATAAGTTTCTGTTTACATAGTATATGTGTGTACTGTGTATATGCATTATGTTTATATATAAAGACACACACAAATAGTATACATTCAAAACATATTTACATGTAGAAAGTGCCCTGCACTAATATTGGCACCCTTGGTAAATCTGAGCAAAGGTGACTGTGACAATAAACCTGCATTGTTTATCCTTTTGATCTTTCATTCCAAAAATTCTAACCTATTGAAGAATTGAAAACTCATGATGAAATAAATGTTTTTCTCCAATGCATATACAATAATTTCCACAATTATTGGCTCCCAATTATTGCTATGTCCTTTTCCCAAGATAGCCGCTCTGAGTTTACTCCTGTAATGCCTGAAGAGTTTTTTCTCATTGTGTTGATGATTAAGGGATTTTTGGGCTTTGTTTTCCCTCCTATATATATTTCTGTTAAACAGGAAGTCAGGTCTGGATATTTTCATGTACATAATCACCCTGGAGTGCTCAAAATTGGGAATATGAATGGGAATATATTTCAGAGATATTTTATAAAAAATTCTAGGAGTGCCAATAATTGTGGCCAACAAGTATTGGAGAAAAACGTTTATTTCATCACAAGAATTTCTCCCCATTTTCAATTATTTTACTTCAACGGTAGGTTAGAATTGTGTGAATTTTTTGAATGAAAGATTAAAAGGATAAAAAAATGCAGATTTATTTTCAAAGCCACATTTGTTTTACTAAGGGTGCCAATATTGGTGGAGGGCACTGTACATTTATATATAATATATATATGTATATGTATAAATATAATATTTATATATTTAAAATCATGTAAATTATATCATATATGAATATATTTACCATAAAAGTAAAATTTGTCTTTCTAAAATATTTAGATGCTTGTGTGGGCATTTATAAATACATAATAATGTATATTATGTTAACAAAAACTTTTAAATAGCATTTGACAGCACTAGTACATGCATGTTATTACATTGTATTAACATTTGAAAAAAAACCTATTATCTGTCATTTGTAATCAATATCTTTTACAACTTTACCCACCCTAAAACTACCTAGTAGCTCTAAACCTGTGCTAACCTTACCTGTATCCCGCCTCAGTAGCAGTAAAAGGTTTTTGCAATACACTAAGTACATATTGTGGTAGTTCATGCCACCTAATATAAAGTAGGACCAAACATCCTCTTCATTTTTATTGGAAAAATACTGATTTTGGTCATAATAAATAAACCTTTTAAGACAGACAAGTCAATAATGTTTTTACAAATTTATAGTATTCATTTATTTGACTGTTTCACCCGGTAACAGCCAATTTCTGTAGTAAGAACTGAATAGAGTTAGCTTAAAAAAATAAATTGGCAAATTAATTATGTGTTATGTGCTGCTTATTTTTAAAATATAAACTATAGTAATACATTTGTGATGAAGGGAGTTAAAAAGAACAGTAAATTACCTGAAATAGAAATCTTTCGCTAAATTCTTGACTAATTTAATGCATAATAAAAATATTCATTTCTTAAAAATAAAAACTTACTGACCTCTTACACTTTTAAATGGCAGACTACAGTCTATTTTAGATGCCCTTGCGATAAAAATAATACTACCAAATAAGTTGAACCAACTTAACTAATACAAAGTTTTCAGCATTAATTTAATATAAATCAGATGGTGGAGAACTCCATTACCCATGATCCTGAAAGGACACTGACCAGTCAGAGAAGTAACCATGGAAACAGGAATAGTGACTGCCCACTCCCAAAAACCATTGGAAACGACAATCAAGTCATCCTTACAACCCATGAATATTTCATAATTAAAAATAAATAAATAAATTCCCCTTCTTTTTTTGGCTTTGAATCAATTTGTAATACTGTCAGTCATGGCTTTGAAAACAAACAGTGTGCAGTCGTTGTTGCGCTTCCAAAGGTTTTTCTGAATTTTTAGTTTGAACCATTTGACTCTTACCGATTCTGAGCTGGAAGTTGTTAAACGAATGTTTGTTGATCTCCTGAATGCTTTCATTCAGAGCAATGGCGAAATCGGCCAG
Source organism: Enteromius radiatus (assembly GCA_032357445.1). Lineage (NCBI taxonomy): Eukaryota > Metazoa > Chordata > Actinopteri > Cypriniformes > Cyprinidae > Enteromius > Enteromius radiatus. Next base: position 16,559,107 of record JAUCMS010000044.1, read on the forward strand.
AGCGCACAGATGCCCCCATTTATCCTCACATTGCTATGGTAACACACACATATAGAAAGATTAGTGCACAAACTAAACTCCAGACACTACAGGCTTATAAGTCATCCAATAACATCTGCTATATTAAGCACTAGTGTGTAGGTTTCTGTAGATGTGTGTGTGTTTTCATACTTGTTTCTCAGGAGACAGTCCTGACACGGCCATGTATGTGCTGCCGATGGTCTTTATCTTCTCGATGTCCTGAAATCTCTCCTCCCCTAGCAGCTGCAGGCAGACAATCTTTCAGATATGACAGCCTACATATGTAGCATTAAACATTCATCAGCAGCGTCTGAGCAGGTGCGATGGATTTGTCTGTCTTCGAGAGAATCATTAATATTACAGGGATAGTTCAACCTAAAATCACAATTCTATCATTATTTACTTTCCCGCATTTCATTACAAACCTGAGAGCTGTAATTTTGTCATTATGAACCATTATTGAATAAGTTTGGATCAACATGGGGTTGAATAAATATGGACAGAAGTGTCATTTCTTGGTGAACTAAGCCTTTAAATACGTGCATGTTTGAGCTAGTGGAATTCTGACCTCATCAAAATCAGCAATGATCTCGTTAAGCAGCCGCAAACACTCCACTCCCTGATTATTCATCTCAGTCTGCGAGTAGAAGTCAGCAAATCCCGGAATGGAAGCGAACATCACTCCCACCGCGTCATATGACTGTGAGTAGAGCTCCTGCGGATGGAGATCACGCGTTAGAAACTTCCTCGATAGAATGAGGTTGACTTCAGAGTCTTCTTCTATTTCATACAACTGTGCATAAAAACAACAAATGTGAAAACATATAGAAATGTGGGTCCAATTAACTTCAGAACAGTAATACAGTGTGTGTGGTATGTACTGTATGCAGCAAGGGGTGACTTTTTAAAACTGTCCGCTAGAGGGCAATGTTGCTTTATAACAAACACACTTGATTGACTCATCAGTGTAGAAGGCAGAACAGATGCATCTGATGGGGGTGATATCTGATATATAATGCCAATACAGTGTGGTTTTGTATGTGCGTGTATATAAACACACTCACACACTCACACACACACACACACACACACACACACACACACATATATATATATATATATATATATAACAAATACAAAATGCTATAAATTTGTTATTAATTAGATTATGCAAAATATTTTAATATAATTATGTATTAACATGTTCTATTTTATTAATGCTATTTTATAACATAGTACATAATATAATATAAATTATTTTTATATAGAACTAATCTAATACAAAAAAAATCTAAAATTTGAATTAAACTTAAAATGGAAATTATATATAAATGAATACAAAATATTAGAACACAAGAACAGGTCCTGTGTAACTGTACTCTAAATAGCCTTAAAATCTCATAGCTATGCACAGACATCGCAGGTGCCACACAACATACACCACACCTTTCAAATTAGGTGTACAGCTCATTTATAATGTGCGACTAATTATGAGCATTTAAGGTGTAATGTGTGCAAGCCACAAGGCCACTGCTCTAACTAACTACTTTGGAGTTTAAAGAGAGAGCTGTGGTCAATACATGATCAATAGTAGAGGAGGTTAAACTCTCTCAATACACCCCAAAAATTCAGTATCACCCTACCGACGCATGACATCACTGCATGCCAGTACTGCTGAGTGATCATATATATAAAAAGTCAGTGACTTCTGACAACAGGTGTAGAAAACAGGTAATAATACACTTAATAAGTGTTAGTCACTGAACTAAATTACTGCAGTGCCCTTTAAGAGTGGCAGGTTTTGTGGGCAAGACTGTGTGTCTCTCTCTGTGTGTGTGTGTGTGAGAGAGAGGGATCATTTTCTCATCTTAATAATAGCAGAGAGTGATGTAAATTATAATGCAAACACTCAAGTGCAGACACACACACACACACAAAAACACGCATACACATTTAGCGTCAGCAGTTAAATCATGCCTCAACACTCCACCTGATTATAAATGAATGGGATAATTAAAGCAACTCAATACACTCTCTCTCTCTTTCTCTCTCACACACACACACATACACAAGCCTAATGGATGCATTTTTTATCTGTGAGTTATACAGCTCCATTATTTCGCTCCCTATTGTCTGATTGACTGACAGCGGAACATTCCAGAAATAAACAGGAGTCATGTGAGGACAAGAGAGCACACAAACACACAGCCCACATTTACAAAATCAAAACGGAAATAAGGAAGAAATGAAAGAAGAAAGGAAGGATGAAAAGCAGGAAAGAGAAGTAAAAAAATGAAACTACGAAACATTACATTAAACTGTAAAAACAGTTAATATTGTCAAATATTATTACAATTTTAATATTTTTTAAAATGCCAAATTATGGAGCTTTCATGCGGTGTGTAACACAGCTCAGAGTGAATGACAACAAGTAAGGTTTTTAAATCTGAGAGTGCACCATGTATAAAGTTACCATCTCTCAAAAGAATCATTGAAACGAGTCATTTCCCAAGCTGTTTCACTGTGATGTCAACATGAAATATTAGCATGTTGTCCACCCACTTGTTGATCTTTTCTGTTGGTCTGAATTAGGGATGTCAAACGATTAATCGTGATTAATCGCATCCAAAATAAAAGTTTTTCTTTACATAACATATG
>JAUCMS010000044.1:16564391-16584506 GCA_032357445.1 Enteromius radiatus
ATCTTTATTCATTTCTAACCTTCTAGTCATCAAACTTATATATATACATATATATCACAAGAAAAGGCTTCAAGTTTCATAGAAGAGAGAGACAAAAATGGGTATATCTATAATTGTCTGCAATACTAGGCAGATAAATCATAAGTACACTCTCAGCAAACACAATCCAGTCACTGGAGAAAAAAAAAGACACACAAAACTCCTAGCAACCAGAGGAGGAAAGCATCTGGTGGACTTTCTTCTTAAATGTGGAAAATAACTCATAACTCATTCAAAAAAATGTAGAAATGCTATACAACACTGACTCCAAATGTCCTTATCTTTTAAAATGTTCTAAATTCAATGTAAAAATTCTATAGTAGCAGTTTTGTTTTTGAATGATTTAATTAAAGTGAATTTGTCTTTGAGAACATCATTCTGCTAAAATCATCTCATCCATTCCTCCCACTGATGCTGAGCCCCAGAGCCATGTTACCAAACTACACCGAATGTATAAACTTGTTTTACATTTGGACAGCACATATAAATTGAATTTTGTCTGAGTAAGTTGGCTCAGGTGATCAGATCAAGTGGTCAGCTGATACATTTTGATGTTTATATCTAATATCTGTAGCATCTCCTGTGACCACTAGTGTTCATTTTCAACAGCAGTGTCTCTAAATTCATGAATACACTCGTAACTCATAACGTTTGTTTTATTGTAGACAAATGCAAAAAGGGCTGTCTATAAGGCATCAGGATTAAGCATTTACGCTATAAATCACATCATGTGCTTCTGATTGTGATTGGATCACAAAACAAGAATCATCTGGATTGAATCTTAATTTCATGTGTGAATAACAGCAGCATTCAGGTGTGTATAACTTGCTGGTCTAAGACTTCTTTACAGCTTTTAAAGTCTCTGTCTTGATTTCGCACAGTGATATGTGGGACGATCTGCATCTGGGTCATTTCTACTTCCTGGTAAACCATTATAGCATTGTACAGCTCTACTCCTTTTAACTTTCTTTGGAACACTCAGTCTACATTCACAGCTGTCCTTCAGATTCACAGATAAACCATGATTCCTCATCCGGTACTATCAGAGCAATATAAAACGTCACATGAAAATAATTAACTTTCAGCACTTTGAAATGTCACAGACAGTTTAATGAGGGTTTAAGATTTTCTTCTCCAACCTAAACTCCAACTGTACCCTCTTAAAATGACAAAGTACACCACCATTCAAAAGTTTGAGGTCCATCAATGTTTTAAATGCTTTTTGAAGAAGTCTCCTAATACCTAAGGCTGGATTTATTTGATTAATAGTCAAAATAATATGGTGAAATATTTTTTTTACATAGTTTTTCACATGTAATGGATTAAATTAAATACAAATTAATTAAAATAAGTACAATTCCAAATAGATTTAGATTTATTTTTAAATTTTACTTTACGTCAGTCTTTAGTGCCACATTATCCTTCAGAAACAATATAAATATGCTGATTTTGGGCTTAAGAAACATTTCTTATTAAAATCAATGTTAAAATGTAAAATGTAGTGACACATTTTGGGGAAACTGTGATACATTTTGCTTTTCTTATTATCTGATGAATAAAAGGTTTAAAAGGACAGCATTTATTTGAAATAAATGTGTACTTTCCAAATGAAAATATACATTTCTTTAAAGAATAATCATTTTTTTGACTGCTACTTCCAACCATCTACCTCTACTGCATGACAAAACAGCCTAGACATTCTGAAAGCTAAAAATGTCCTTTTGTCCTAAGCAACAGGAGTAGATGATGACATCATTTTTGACATCACTGCTTCATTTCTTTTATACACTGTATCCAGTAAGTACCCTTAAATGCTTTGGCAGTGTCGTGACCCTTTGTGATACGTCTCGACTCTAACAGGAAGTGAGCTGTGCTGCGTTTCTGATATCTCTGTTCAGCCTGGCTTCCATCAGCTCTCTTCCAGCCAAAGAGCTCCAACAAGGTCCCCCCTAATTAAGCAGTAACATCTGCATACATTAATATCCAGCTTTAATTGGAACTGTTTCACAAAGGCGTCCAGATTGAAAAATTAATTTCCTAACAGTCAGGGTGTGATGTAAGTGTTTATGCATGTGTATGAGTGTAAAACGCATGTGTGCGTGTGCATTTATTTGCGTATGCTCTCAAAGATGATTTTATGAGGAGTAATTATGCAAGTGGGGCAGACAGGGGTGTACGACTGTCCGACTGATTATTAAAAACACATCAACAAGACTAACCTCCATTAACCTCTAAAACACATACACACACGTAGAGATGAACGCACACACTCAAACATTAGACAATTAAGGCAGTGCATATCAAGCAAATTACGTTTGACAAAAGCAAACTGTATGAAAAGAGTTTAATACAAATGGGTTTTAGAAGTTTTAGGTGTCTAGGGAGGGCCTGTTTTAAATCTTGCTACTGTCTGGAGTGGACTGGGACTTTACCGCTATCCGAACAGTAATTTAAACAGTTAAAGACTGGCTGGTGGAAGAGCAGCTGTTACAATAGTGGCTAAAATGAATGCATGGTTTTATCCATGATAAAGTGATGTGCTAAGCTCTTCTGTGGTGACGTTCTGGTTCAGAAGTTATATCCCTCATGCCCTATTCCCTTCGAGAAAGGCATGTACCTGCATTCACAGTTTAATCAAGAGGAACATGTGCTGAATTTACGCCATTCTATTGCCTTTTGTAGCTCAGTCTTCCATTTATTAAAAGTATCTACTTTGTCCTAGATTTTTCTCCTAAATTCTTAAGAAAGAATAAAGAGACACACTGAAGGCTCTCTTTTTAATCTCAGTTCTGTCTACGCTGCAAAAATAACTTCTTTGTATGTTTTTAACTATTCAGTTTTGCTAAAATATCTTTAAAAAAAGTTTTCAGAAAATGTATCTTTAATAAAACTCTTACTTATTTTTTTAAAGAGGGGCCTCTAAGGGGTCAAAAGTACGATATGAGCGGAAATATTATATCTGCTTTGACTCACAAACATTTGAATTCTCTAGCAAAAGTACTGAGTTGCCCCAAAACGTTTGATCACAAAGATATTAAAACATTTCCTCACATTTTTTCCATCACAAACGTTTTGTGAACATCAAAAAAACCACTGCAGTATAACTTTCCTTCCATCTCAGTGTTTTTCACCATTACCATGTCCAATTAGGGACATTTATTAGAAATTTTAACTTGTTTTAAGCAAAACTATTCAAGTAAGACACACTTAAAGGGCACCTATTATACACTTTTTACAATATGTAATATAAGTCTCTGGTGTCCCCAGAATGTGTCCATGAAGATTCAGCTCAATATACCCACCAGTTAATTTATTATAACATTTTGAAAATGCCTATTTAGAGTGGAAGCAGAAACTGGCTGTTTTCATGCATGTTTTTTTAAATGCAAATCAGCTGCTGGTCCTCCCCCACTTTTCCAGAATCACAGATACTGTGCTAAAAAGCACCTGTTTGGTTTTGATCATGTTTTGATAACTCACTTATCAAAAAGAACCAAAACAAGCTCGGTGTCCGAACGGGTCATACTTCTTGCCTTTTCGTGCTTTTTTATCTTTCTGCCACTCTGCTCGGCTACTCACTGAACACGGTCTCCTCCACGTCACGAATAGACACGCCCATTACTGCAGATTGGCTACAAATTTGTTTTGCTAAAGGGCCCGAATCTTTTTCGAAAAATCATATATCCTGCCTTTAAGTGATAGCAGTGTAATATACAGTACTAGTGCTGTCTATGCTGATCATATGACTCAAACAATAAAATAATGCAGAAAATTACTCACTGTTCGTCTAGAATAATGTCTATAGCTTTAATAAAAAAAGACATTTCTTACTTGAATGCTGCTTTCTAGCTTAAAGATAAACATGGTGGATTGTGTGCGGTTCACTCAGGGCGGGGTCTCTGCTAATACAACAATGTCCGTCAACAATTGTGGGCGGGGATGGCAAAATGTGACATCATATTTTATGGATTCTGTAAATAGCTTGTTCTGAGTGATGGCTTATGATTTATGGGTGAACTGATTGATTTAGGATTTAAGATTTGTATACACACACTGCCAACACACATATTTAAACAACAAGTAAAAGTGAATTTTACATATTAGGTGTCCTATACATTTGCTAAAAAATGCAGGATAACAAGCATTAACGATTTAGGACTTGATCACACAGAACGCATTTTTGCAGTAAGAGGCATCTTTTGTTGTTTTCAGTTGGTAGTGTTGGAGTGTTCTGTGCGCTGTTTGTGTACTTGTGGGGGGCCTCACATACATTGTTTTAAGTAAATGTTGATTCCCAATTTTTTTTGCACCCCACTGTACTGTATATGCAAATATATGTCTCATAAATAAAAACAACAGCATGTGAAGAATAAAGCCTCACAGACACTGACCTGCAGTGACAGAGAGCTTGGTCTGGCACACAGACACACACCAAGATGAGCATAAATAAGAAATGATCAAATCACTGTCCAAGAAACACATGCCAAGTCCCAATCCATAGGCCAAGCAGTGCCAGTAGCACCACCTGCCTAAATGACACACTGTTGCCATAGATACGAGAAGGGGGGGCAAATACGGGCAGGCAGTTTATAGCTGGACACAACACGTGGCACAAGCACAAAGCATTTTGGTCATATGTTAGACTCCATGCGCCTTAACCAGAGTGGCACGAAAACCACACACACCCCTACACAAATCCAGCAGTGCTCATTTCTCTTTCTCTCTCCCTCATCGCCACTCGGACCGACTCTTTCCCCTGATCTACGGCATCAAAGACAACAATCAGCAGAGTGAACTTAAAAAGCTCTGCACACACGGTGCGTCAGAGAGAGAGCAGGGCTTTTATATATTGACTGTGAGACCTTATGAAGCAGCCAATAACTTGCAGCCGTTTCTTAGAAACGTGACATTATAAAATAGGCACTGAATGGCCCCTGATCCGCTGTCAGGTTAGCGTTTGTGTGCGTGTCTGTTACCTGTTGGCCGTGGTAGAACACAGCTAAAAGGAACATCGCCATGAGAAGCAGAGACGTTTCCTTGGTTCCCAGAAAGCTTTTGCTGTAACCAGAGAAACAGGGCAGAATGTCTCATTAGTTCTGCAGTATGTTTATAATGTCCACAGTGCAGTTAGTTAAGAGAAACATCTGTCATAAATGTCATAAAGAGCCTTCATGATATAATCACAGTGTACACTGTTTGTCAAACACTTATTATATCTGCTATATGAAAAAATGATTTGTTTGTAAAGGGGTCACAAATTTAGAAGTAATAGGCTGTTTTTCATCCTGTTTTTATCCCCCTCATCAGGACGCTCTGTTTGAATAGGCGTGGTGAGTTGTAATCTCGGAAGTCAACGCCCACTGCTATGATTGGCTGATAGTTGTATATGTATGACAGCCTACAATTGATGTGATCTTTTGCAATGTTGTAAATGTCTAGATCTTTATTTAATACAGACTTGTTGAATTAAAAGAAAAAAACCTAAGATTTTTGGTAGTGTATTTAAGTGTTGACAGAAGTGTATGTGTACGTAATCAGACAGCTAAATTGCAGCCCTTTCAGGGTTTAAACCTATAAACTTACAGCTGCCAAACTAAATATTTGACCACCACCCACATTTATGTTCTGGTTTAGAGCTTGAGGTGTCCTATTAATTAAGAGTTTTATTATGGCAGAAAGACTGACGTCAATCATAAAAGTTGCAGAAATCTAATAAAACGCTCGCAGACTACTACTTTAGAAACAGCCTAACATTTATTGCTCTTATAGTTGGCCCACGTCATCTTACGAAGTTCCTTGAGTCATCACAATTACATTCATACTGTTAAAGTGTGATAAAGTGTATAATTTTGCTGTTTATGTTCTTTAATGGCTCCTGACTGTGACAGTGTGGGAGTTTGCATACCTCTGATTAAGTGTAAGTGTGTCATAGCGGATGAACAGTGGTGTGTAGAAGGCCTCGGTCAGCACTGCGTAGATAGCGATCATGATCAGCAGGATGGCCAGCTTCAGAACCGAGTTCAGTCTAAGGAAGACTGCACACGTCACCATCGCCAACACTCCGGTAAACACGAAATACTGTCAATAAACGGGAAGACAACCTCACCATTAGCCACCCATTGCTCTACAGTGAATGAATTGATTTTAAACAGTTTACACATTTGCTAGAATTCTGTCGATCCTTTTTAACAAACTCAAACTGGCAAGAAGCTGTGGGTCTGATTGTGTGGGAGGCAGTGGATGAAAAGACCTCTGGGTAGAAGCAGATATCGGGAATTGAGGCAGATGCATTAAACGTCTGGTTCCTGAATGAGCCGGATTTATCGAAATCACACCAAAGCTATGATAAAAAAAGAAAGAGAGTGCTAATGTTAGAGAATTTATTGCATTTTAGAAATCATCTGTATAAAGAGCAATAAAATAACATTTCCAAGAACCTTCTAGTTATAGGTTTATGTAACTGAAAAATTACTGATATAATATCCTACTGAAAGTAGTCAATGATAATATTCTATTAAAGGAAAAATAAAAAATAAAATGTTTAAAATATAATTTAGGCATCACAACATTATAAAATACACTATGAAAAACTGTTTTGAAATTAACTAAAGATGAATTTAACTGACATTAACGAGTTTTTAAAGATTTACTTCATGATGGAAAAAGTCCCCTAAATGTAAAAACTAGGAAAGTTATTACATTAAAAAAAGTCACATTAAATATTGACCAATAGAATGCATTTAAACAAAAATTGCTTTATCGGTCAATAACCAATATGATATTGATATGAGTCAAAATCTGCTAAATGGTAATAATGGAACAACAGTTTTAAGTGATTTTCACAACAGGATCTGTATTTTAAATAGATAAATAAATTTTTGCTACAAAAAGCAATAAAATTAACTCCTGGTAAAAATTCAATAAATAAATGTGAACTTGATTTTCAAGTAAATGTAACATTTTTGAAAAGCCAAAGCTGTCATTTATATTATAAGGTCATTTTAATAATGATAAAGGTAATAATCATAATAAAGGTAACACTTTAGAATAGGTAACACTTGTTAACTATTAACGACTTTTCCCTCAATAAATTCTTATTTTGCTTATTATTAATAGTTAATAAGGTAGTAGTTAAGTTTAGGTATTGGGTAGGATTAAAGATGTAGAATAAGCATTAATATGTGCATAATTAGCACTAATAAATGGCTAATATTCTAGTAATGTGCAACCGTAATATAGTGTTACCAATATAAATTTTGTAAAAGAGTATAATGCATTATGCAAAAAACCTATTGAAAACCCAAAAGCATTACTACATTTAATTCCCTGTTTGCAGATTTTGAGCTATGCATTGTGCAATCCTTTTTTACCAAATTCTATAATCAAAATAAAATCATTTATACCCTTCAGTGGGTTTATAATTCTTGGATTGAGATTGGCTCAGCTTACTTTATTTTAAGACTTTATATATCCATGATAACCTTTGCGTATAATGGTGAAATTTAAAAAAAAAAATGTTTGCTCACTATGTTGATCATGGCAGCCAGGAAGTTGATGAGGATGGAGAGGAAGATGACGACGTTCCGTGCAGCATACGTTTCGTTCACCCAGCAACATGCTTTTCGCAAAACCAGCGGCAAACACTTATAATCCTCCGCCGTTGTCACAACAACAAGGCAACAGTGCAGCAAGATGAGGACGGAGAACTGTATCACCATAGTGACCATCCTACAAACATGAGCGATTGCATATTACATGATGCTCTCATAGGAGTAATCGAATATTCAAGACTGGTTTGGATCAGTTTTCATTGTAAAAGCTATATCGAATACTACTGGAAATATTAATCCATGACTTCTATATGCAGTATAAACCCAAACAGATCATGTGTCAGCCTCAATGTCTGCGGTGGATATGGCCATCAGTATATGTACATGTTTTACCTTGCAGAGGGAAGTAAGCTCTGTATTCCAGTGATGAAGAAGAGAACAATGAAGGCACACACAAGATTAGACTTAAACACCTCGTCTCGCATCTGGGAATACTGTAGAGGAAACACACACACATACACACACAGAAAAGTAAGGACAAAAATTCCTCTTCACGTGACGACCACAATGACACCAAGAAAGCAAAGCTAACCACATAGGAAAGAGCAGGGTAGGCGCTCATAAACACACATACACACAGCTCCTGTGCTCTCTGGGTTAGTGAGAGGATGTGTGATGTCAGGGCATCGTGGAAGCGGGGCAAACCAAAAATCTCAAGCACAGAGAGTGGCACAGAGTCAAATGCCAAGCAGGGGGGGGCAAAGGTCAACTCAAACAAGCATAAATGAGGTAAGGGACAAATAAACACAGTAAAAAGCGTTTTTAACTAAGATGAAAACATGCATGGTAGTGGATCATGAGTAACCCGAAGGATTGTCTGTGGGCAAATCCCAGTTGTTCAGGATGAATTAACCAAGTTCATCAGTGATGGTGATTAAAAACGATAAATTTGGAGACCAATCCAATCGGCTAAATTCACCGGCTCATTATCCTAAGTGTTGATTTAAATGTACTCTCTTTTTCTTTGTCAGAACCTGCTGATCAGATCAGGAAGCAACCTTCTTGTCAGACTAATGGCCAGAGCGGCTCTCAAGTTAAAGGGTTAGTTCAGCCAAAAATTAAAATGCTGTCATTAATTATTCACATCCAAATCCATAAAACCTGATGGGCAGAGACAGTTGTGGAAGAGGAGAAATCTTTGAATAAAGTCATTATTTCTTTTCTCTGCACACAAAAACTTAGCTTCATAAAATAACAGTTGTCACATGGACAGGGTCTGTGAATATTTCACTTGCATTGTGGGTCAGAAAACTTTCAGATTTCATCAAAAATTTCTTAATTTGAGTTCTGAAGATGAACAAAGGTCTTACACGTTTGGAAAGACATGAGGGTAAGTAATTAATGACAGAAGTGTCATTTTTGGGTGAACCTTTAACAGCTCACGAACTGATTCATAAACAAAAACAATCTTTTTGGACTTTTGGACTCATTAAAAAGTGGTCATATATAGGAACATATAGGAACTTTCATTGAATAACTTCAAAATAAAACTTTGTTATTCACAAGAAAGCCTGATACTGAAAACAATAACAGAATTGTGTTTTGGGGAGAATAATCAATTCAAGGGATCTGAAAGTAAACTGCACTGTAGTGGTGTTAGAAGTGTCATCGGTTCTGCAAGAAAATCCAAATAAAACTGGAGGCAGATGGTTCCGGTGACCACAAATATGATGCAAATTGGTCAAGATATACGGTCCATCTGGTTTTCCATCTTGGACCAACAAGAAAGCAGCAACCATGCTCTAAAAACAGCTGGACCCTGTTTTTTTATTTCAGATGGGACATAATTGAGAAGATTTTAAACCGCTGTGCATGTTCTAGAAAGTTTCGACTGCTATTGCTGGCACACAACGTCCTTTAGTTTACTCATGACAAAAACACTCTCTCGCCTCCTTCTCTTGCACCTCCAAAACAAAAATAAAGCAAAAAAGAGAGAGTGAGAGAGCTGAGAGGGAGGACAGCATGGCTGGAAGATGGGAGCAGGCTACCTTGTGCTCCAGCAGTGCTTCTCTAAAGGTGAGAGAGAAGGGGGAGATATGTTCTTGGCGGAGCTTGTCCCCGCTGCGCAGGGCGATGGTGCTCTGCATGCGAGCGTTAATTTCCTGTGAGCCGGCGCGCACATGCAGGGCTTGAGCCAGGTGGTTGGGGAGCAGGTTAATGGAGTGACGTGTGAGCGCAGCCAGAGTCTACAGAGGAAAAGCACATGCAGCGCCCATGAGTCTAAGAGAGTGTGTGTTCGTTTATGTGCATGTGTGTGTTGGTGTATATCTGTTCATCCAAGAGCTCTGCACAACATGAATACATGTCAATCAAAGAAACATTAGAAAATGATTGCACAAACACATGCACGATTACTTAGCTAAAGGAGGACAAATTAGACTTCTAATTTTTTATATAAGGCTAATTACAATTAAATATATATATCAACCCAAACTTTGAATTTAAGCATGTATAATATATTTATGTATTATTTATATATAACTGTTTTCCCACATACAGAATCCCCAATGTAGGTTTTGCCAGATTTAGTTCATTTCTTATTTTGTCCCCAAACGACAGCTAAGTACACAGACACACACATAACACTTGCACATAACATGATTATTTTTTGTACAGCGAATGCTCTGGACTGTAAGTAATAGGCTTTTCTAACTGCCTACAGCTCAGCCCATCTTTTAGAGTGGATCTAGAAAATCAACACACTATTGCAATGTCTAATAATTCCACTGCCTTAATGCCGGAAAGCTGGACCTTTTATATCAGATATTTTAAGTCATAATATATGAGGCTGTTCCAGTTAGTTCTCTCTGCTGGAAAATCCAGTTAAAACCTGGTTGATTGCTGATTTTTCATGGTTTCTATATGGTCTACGGTGGATGGATGGTAGACCACCTTGGGTAAGGTAAGAACCCTTTATCATCTGCTGAAAACACCACATTGTGTTCATATGGCCTATTTAAGCTATTTTCAGCAACCTTTATGTTATACATGTTAAAGATTTATACAGTGGTTGGCAAAATTATTAGCACACTTGGCATATTTAAGAGGTTTCAGTTGTTTTTGTTGAATTGACCATTATAATATCCATAAAACTAACTATTGCTGAACTAAGTGCGATGGAAGAAATGTGCTGGAACATTCAAAATGATGGACTGGCCCTCCTCAAAGTCCGGGACTCAACCCCATTGGGCAAAATTGGGGCAGAAGGCGTGGGATAACATCAGTGTTGAAGTAGTGTTGAAATATGTTGACACTATGCCAGTGAGATGTGCTGCTTTAATTGCTGCAAAAGGTTGACATACCAAATATTAAAAGTAAAAAAAGTGGATAAAAAAAACAGTATGACTGATATTTGTTGTGTTTATAGCAACTATCTGCATGTTTCATGAAATGAGTTATTTTTTTGGAGGCAAAAAAAGGTAAATATTTTTTTTGTCAGGTTTTTTTGTCAACACTGTATATCATCCAAATGTCAACTGATCCAAATCCAATACCAAGACAAGCCTGCTTCAAATATGAACAGCTTGGCTGATAAAAATGTGAGCAATTTATCTTGGCTAAAAAAATAAAAACAGACTTTTATTTTTAAATGTTTAAATTATGAAAAGTTTGGAGGTCAAACTTTACCACACTACTTTATCACACTATGACCAAGGATTTTGTTCATGCAGCTCACCTCTAGTAAACACAACAATAGTGAGATACAATACAAGATTTTAATAGCTCAGAGGTTCATATGAGGACAGAGGTTAAACAAAGATATCACTCGCCTTAAACACACTGTACAGCATCAGGACACAAATGAAAAATGGCATGAACAGACCACTCAACTAAAGCTGATGACTGTACAAGGAAAGGGAGGTAACCTTACATGACCTGCAAAATGTTACCTCAGACTGGCTATACCATGGCTCTGTTCCAAATTCTACTTTTTTTTCACTTTTTACATGAGCCATCCTAAGTGGTCCTAAATGGGCAGCAATGCCCATGCAAACAAACTCACATGCCCAAGCAAACAGTGCACCACACATTTGTCTAATGCAAGTGTGTCTAACTAGCTAATTCAGCTGACTAATATGTCTTCCAACAAAAAGAGCAAGATGCTAGTAAAACAGAATGTGATATTTGCTAAACACTCAATACTTGAATAAGCACAAAAAGATTTGTGCTTATTTGTTTCTTATTAACATAACTGACTGAACATGCTCTATTCAGAAAATCCATCTGAAAGATGCTTAGTTCAAACCTGACAGAATCAGTCAACCTGTGTCAAGAAGGCTGTTTTTAAAGCATCATGCTGCCAACAGTTATTACATGGAAGAATGGCAGAAAACCTCCATGTTTGTGGGTCACCAAACACATTAGTTTATAACAAACCCAGCAACTACCATATATGTGACATATGTGAACTGGAAGTAAAGTGAAATCATTTTTCTCTCTCCATCACAGTGTAGGCATGTGCTGTATTGTATTTGAGCGTGTTCAACAATGGAAATGTCAGCACCAGGGTGGAGGTCAAATTGAAGGATGACTAGCAGAGGATATTGCATAAACAGGATCTGACACAGACGTTTGATTTTGTTTTGACCGCTGAAAGTATCTTTAAAGAGGACTATCATCTGTGCCGTGAGCTTGAGCTGTGGTCACTGTGAGCCGTGAGTCATCTAGAGAAACACTAGAATTACAAAACTCGCACACAGACTCCATCTCATACATGCACAACAAACTATTCACACAAACATAAATAGACATAGAAGGCGCTGCTTTACTCAGAAATTCACAATATACATTCTGTATACATTCTCATTTTCTGGTCTTGGGAAATTTCTAGTTGTTCATAGTTAATGTGATAAAATACAGCTGTGGTTACTCTGTTAGGACACCTGTGTGAATTTAAGGGTCTTAAGCACCCAAATACTTTTTTGGCCCATGTATATGGACTTTTCATTCATTCATTCTACAACAGTGTTTGCTCATGTGTGTAATCAGAATTATATTAACTGATGTGGGCAAATCTAGGATTACGAACTGTTAATTTACAGTTAGCACTGGGATTTTCATTGAAAGACAGCTGTGAGAGGTATAGGCCTATAACTGCTATGAGTGGGTTGAGAAAACATTCAATAAATGTTCTCCTAACAAGTGAAAGGAATGAAAATGGACAATATCTTATGGCCTTGAAGACCAAGTTATATATTCAACAAGAGTTATTCTCTCTAGCAACTGCAGAGAAGAGTTCTGACTTGGACACAATAGTAAACCACTTAACACTGTTCTTTACAAACGGTTATACAGCAATGCTAAAAACAACATAAATGTTTGGGGTTAATAAATTAGCATTTAAATGATCAAAAGTGATGACCGCTATTTAAAACAAATAAGTAAAAAGTAAAATAAAAGTTAAAAACTTGATTGACTTTTGATTAACCGAGCACTATGTATCTACATATCTACTATTTTTCTATTTATTAAAGAACTAACTGTCTATCACTAGCATTCTATTTTCTTTTTTATTCTATCTATTTGTTTTCTGTTTTGATTTAATATATAAAAAAAGACGATTTATCAAATAACTGTATTATTAAGACCAAGCAGCACAACTGTTTTCAGTATTGATAATATTAAGAAATGTGTGTTAAGTAGCAAATTAGCATGGTTTCTGAAGGATCATGTGACACTGAGGACTTTGCCATCACAAGAATAAACTAGACTGTAAAATGCATTAAAATACAAAGCAGTTATTATTGTAATAATATTTCAAAATATTACTGTTAGCTTCTTAACTAATAAATGCAGTCTTGTTGACAAAAAGAAATCTCCTTCAAAAACATTTTAAAAATCTTAAAGAATGGTAGTTTAAATGACTAAAAACTGGGGATTTAATGCAATTATTATTAATCATGCCCCCTAATGCTGTAAATTATACTTTTAGTGTGAGTGATTCACATTCATTAGCCTCATGCTCATTTCTCCTCCAACAACTATTAAAAATTGCTCCTGCACTTCAATTCAGATGCATGCAAGGTATACTTTTCAATTTCACTGTGAACAGATTAGCAATACTGCTTTCTTTTGAATGACTCATTTTTTTCTGACTAAGGTGTTTGTATCAATGCTTTCCATTCTGGTTGAGGTATTAGTCAGATTATGAACTGGATGAAACTGAAAAAATCTGGGTGGAGTAGAAGAGATGGAAAAGCTTTTGGGTGGATATGTCAGAGAATCAATTTGAGTTCTCCTCAATAATCCCAAAGGTGGAGCAATAAAGCTCTTGAGAGCTCTAATGCTTTTCAGAGCAGAAAAGCTTCCCCAAATTGCTTATGGGGTGGAGTTTAAATAGCTTAGGGGTGGGTTAGTTAGTGGGTTAGGGTTAGTGTGATCAGATGGCAGAAGTCATGGGGCAGGGCTCCAGAAAAAAAGGACTCCTATAGGAAACAAAACTAGGTGCCAAATTATTATTATTTTTAAGTGCCACAGAATAAATGTGTTTTCTTTCTTAGGTTTTAACCACTTCTTCAGTCATATTGTAATTTGTTTATGGGTTACTTTAAAGCTTACACTTTGTTATTAAAAGGCAACAGAGCACAAAGCTTACTGCGATTATTGGATGGAAAGCGCATTACAAATAACATCAAGTCCACGCATTAACAGAAACAGCAGATAAGATCTTAATAACAAGAAGCCATATTAGCAATGCTTATAAAGAAGAATTTTTAACAATATTGTCAATGACAAAACAGCTGACAGCTTTACATGCTGCATTTTGTTCAATTTAGGGTTAGCGCACAAAATAGACACTGCTTTTCTGTATTTCGTTTCGATCTCGCTACAACTGAAGCTGCTTTTAGCAGGTGTGCATTCAACGCCGGTGTTCGGCAGAGATGCGGACTCTTTAGAAGTGTTTTTCCCTTTAAAACTTTAATGTGCAAAATAAGCAGGGGAAAAACCATTGAGTAAATTTATATAGTCTCCAGTGGTGCCCTTAGCAAAAATATCACTCGCAAATGAATATTTTTGTTCATTTTAGGTGCAACCTGGAGCCCAGATGCAGGGATACTATGATAAAAGAAGAGAGGTGCAGTTCTCTTCTTCTTCTGTAAGTCTTTGGCACTGCCAATAAACAAATGCCTGGTAAGTAATATATTTCAGTTATAGTTTCAGTTACAGCTTTAAACCTGGAGGGCAATAAATTATTTTCCAATCAGTAGTTCTCTCAAAATTTAAATCAATGTTTTGATCTCGATTTACTTACTGATTTTGGAACACAGGCATTGCAGAGGTACTGTATTTTGGCAGATCAATAGTAAATGCTTTTACTACCAAATACAAAAGACAAGGTAAAACTTCAAAGGAAATACTCTCAGGTTCTGTGTTTATATGCATGTGTGTATGTTTTTGAGTCCATGAAGTTTTGGATTACACACAAAAACACAAGGACTGAGACTCTAAATCCATTAACAGAACCACCCTTTGGCAGAACACACACACACCCAAACACCCACTAAAACACACATTCACTCACTCACACACACACTGTGGCTGCAATGCGTCACTGAGGACAAAGCCTGAACAGGGAGACGGAGGAGAGAGGGAGAGGATGTGAGATAAAGGAGAAGAAAAGAACAGCAGATGAAAGAGGAGAGAGAGAGAGAGAGGGATAAACGGAGCGTGAAGGAGAAAAAGAATCCTGTTACAGCCTTACGGACATTCCTGTTGTCATGGAGACCAGCCCTATAATCTTACATACACACATGAACATGTCAGCATACTTCTGTTTGAACAAATCTAGAATAGCTCAGACATACACACACACACTTGTCTAATCAACGTGAAAGCTTGTGCTCTCAGCTGATGTGTAATTGGCTGGTTGCCCTGCCAGTCATACAGTGAGAGCTCTTTGATGTGTTAAGATGACTGCATGACAAAGGCAACAAAAGCGCCGCATTAATCAAAGACAACATTCCCTTATGTTAACCACGTCACCATAGCAACAGCCTGGCAACTCGGCCCACACCAAGAGAGAGTTCTGCATCATAATCAGCAGCACATGCCACGGAAACCTTCTAGAACATTGTTGTGAGCCATTCAGCTCTGAGAACCCTCCAAAACACAGCTCCAGCCCCACAGGCTTGAGAACCCCTCCAAAACACTCATGCAAACTTGACAATCCACAAGAATACTGTCTTTACCCTACAGCCCTCTAAAAACTCTAAAACCAGGATGTGAAAGTCCCTGGAGGGCCACTGTCTTAGAGCGTTTTACTCCGATCCTAAATTTACTCATCTGATCAAGCTAATCAAGGTCTTAGGAGTGCTAGAATCCTCCAGGCAGGTGTGTTGCTTCAGGAAAGTGGACCTTCAGGTGCCAAGTTTGACAACTCTGCTCTAAAACAGCTAGAAAAGCTTGTAAAGCTACTGTAGAACAGTCCTTACAGCACAAGTTTGAAAAGCAGCTGGAATGATCCCCCTGCCTTACAGACTTGAGAATACTCCAGAACCCTGTCCCCATCTTAAAATCTTTAGAATCAGCTACAACAAGATTTCTTTCCTAAAGTATGTGCATACATGTACATCTCTGAGAACCCTATAGAATACTATAACTACCCTACATTACTGAGAACCATTTAAACACTATATACTTTATAGCCTTATTGGAACATTGATCCCATCTACAGCCCTACTTGAATGCTGGCCGTATGTGTCAACATTGACAACAATTTAGGAAACTATCCTCATCTTACAACCTTGAAATCCACTAGAATACTGTTTGCTGGAACTCTGTTCCCAGTCTACAGCCTGACAATCCACTAGATCCACATTTTTTCTACCCTTAATTCTTAATCCTTGAGGGATTAAAACTCACTGGAACTCTGTTTCCAGCCTTGAGAGCCCACACAAAACAAAACATCCTACAGCCTTGACAAGACTCAATTAGAACATATTCCTTATGAAACAAATCTGAGAACCACATTGACATTGTGAACCCTACAGAACTCTGTCCACACCCTAAAGTCAAGAACAATCTCAAGAATCCCCTAAAACATATTTTCTGCCCTATAGTTTTGAGAACCCTCTAGTACACTGCTTTACACGTTAGCCTTGAGAACCTACTACAACATTTTCCACACCCTATAGCCTTGAGAACCATTGTTTTACCCTTACACCTTTGTCTTTACCACAAAATCTTGAAAACCAGCCACTGCCCTTAACCTGACTTATTTCAGAATAAATGTGTTTAGGCACTATCTAGTAATAAAGCTTTGAGAACTCTCTGGACTGTTCTTACCCTGAGGCCTCAAAGACACTCACACTTATTCTACAGTTTGAGAAACTCCAGAACGTTGTTTCCATCTTACAAAATTGGAAACTCTTACAACACTATCTATGTCCTGCAGCCCCTAAAATATACTAGAAAAACATCCTACAGCCATGAAGAACTTCTAGAATGCCATCTAATAACAAATCAATGCCCAACAGTTCTATCCCTTCCTCAAGTGTGCCATCCTAGAAGGTTCTAAGGCAACAGGATAGGTATTCAACCTTGATCTTAGGACCCGCTGTCTTGCAAAAATTTATTTCCAACCTGTTTCAGCATACCAGGCCTGTGACTTTTCAAGTGATCCTGAAGACCCTGATTAGGTGCAGCTGGTGTGTTTGATTATGGTTGAACTCTGCAAGACAGTGGGTCCCCAGGGTTGAAGACCTCTTTCTATAGTCTGAGAAGCTTCTAGAATACCATAAATTTTCAACAGCCCTTTAAGAACCCTTTGAAAACTGTCCTCAACCAACAGTCCAGATGGCCTTTTGGAATACCACCCTTGACCCTACAATCCAGAAAACTTCCAGACTAGAACCTGTGCAATAGGCCTACCACTAAAAAAATGAGCTATGCTAAAGAGATATAGATACTTCTGCTTATACTCTGCTTGTTATATTAACATCAAAGAAAAACGTTTTAAAGGATTCCCAACCCTGCATGCCAGAAATAGTGTTTTCAGACTATATATTCAATTTCAAGCTTCCTTGGGGAGCTACTGTCGCAGAGTAGTTGTCTGGATCTAACTTCATTGTAATTACTGATATACTGGGTATAGAACAACTAATATCTTAAATTAGAATCTTCACGTAAAGAACATCATTTAGGGGTTCTTCACACAGAATACATTCCTGCATCTAAAAAACATAAGAAGCAGGGCAGAGGAATGGTAAAATAGTCTCCAGACACATTTTGTATTACATTTTGAAGTTGAGTTCCATGTTTTTAGAATGCTGTGTAATCTGCAAGTTACTGCAAGAAATGCGAGACACGAATGGAATGGTCAAAAATGTCTGTCTAACGCATATTTACATAGAAAATCAATGGATAAGGCAGCACAGTGGAATGTAAAAACATTTTCTGTGAATAACACTTTGCAAGTCGATTTACAGACCAGATCGCCATATAGGTTATGAAATAACTACACACAACTATCCAGAACAAACCAACCATGCAGGAGGAACATGAAAAAAATGGAGAGATGTGGAAATAAATCAGGAGGCTCACACTAAAATGAAAGACAGGTGCAGTGAACAGATACAGAGCCTCAATTTAAGCTCCATTTGGCTGCGGTGTTTGAGGTTCAGAATTGCTGAGGTTGCAATAATGCGTGTTTTCTTAACTGCGCTCGTTTGGTTGTTTGCTTGTGTGTGAATCTCACTCACATTCTGTTTGCCCACTATGTTATGGAAGGGAAGTTCAGGGCTCCATGTTCCCTCCGTGAAGGAAGTGTTAGAGGTTCTGTGATCTGATTGGTTGGTGGAATCTCTCATGATGTCTTCCGGCAGCGTGAGCAAGCTTTCCTCTGGCTGCTTGATCAGGAAAGTCTCTATGTTATGCCTGCGCAGGAAATCGTTGCGGTCCTTACCGTGACCCTCCTCCACCTCATAATCGCCATTCAGGCAGTCTAGAGCCGCTTTAGAGATGTGGATCCTCCTGGGGGGGTGGGTAGTCGAAATTATCTACAGATTCATCTCACACATCCAAAACAAAACACCTTTTTCAAAACGAGAATAAAAAAAAACTCAATTAATTTCCTCCCACACAAGTACACAAGGGGGGGGGGTCCAGAAAATATCTCTTTTTCATCACAATTGAGCATATTTGAGATAATCCCACTGCACTTCCCTTACTTTTTAATCACCAAAGAGAGCTTTTGTGTGCACATTTGTGTGTGTATCTTACCCAGGTATTCCCCCAGACTCCAGTTTGTTGGCTATGTCGACGTCCCAAGACCAGACGTCAAACTGCCATTTCCGCAAACCAAGAACTCCGCATAGAACCGAGCCAGAGTGGATGCCAATGCGCATGTCTATGTCATGCTTTGTACGTGAGCGCACATACCTAAACATACAAATATAAAAAGGTTAGGATGCATAGCTAGCTCGCTGTGTTGCAACTCTGTAAT
The DNA here is from genome assembly GCA_032357445.1 of Enteromius radiatus. Lineage (NCBI taxonomy): Eukaryota > Metazoa > Chordata > Actinopteri > Cypriniformes > Cyprinidae > Enteromius > Enteromius radiatus. The sequence goes on from JAUCMS010000044.1 coordinate 16,583,484, forward strand.
GCTGTCCCTAAACAACTGTTGAGCTAGAGAAGTCTGCTGGGTTCATAAGCAAGTTGAAACACACATCATACTATTACTCCTGAACGGGGTAACAGGCAGAAGTAAGTGGCTGTTTATAAAAAGTGGAATCGAGGTCATACTGTCACTGCGGTGTGTGTGGTGAGTGGTAGTGAGTGCTGTGATATCTGACAGCACTCACACTAGTGCCACACACACACCTGCCGAACAAGGGCCTCTCATCTGCTATCTAGCCTCTATTAAGGGTCAACAGGACTCGTCTAGTGGCCTCTTTCTCTGTCATTCATTCACTCACTCGCTTTACCTTACTACAGACATACTAAAGACTTCCATTGATTTAAAATAATGCTAATCCCACCTACTGTAATAAAGACTAATTAAAATGTAACATGTGAAGCAGATATTAACATTAGACTAATTTAAATGTAACCTGTGAAGCAGATATTAATTTTACGTCTCATTTTATGCATTCCTTTGCTCAATTTGGCAACCTGTACGAAAGAGGCATAGCTAATGATTTCCCTTTACTTGCACTCTTTAAATAACTAGTTGGTATGACTTTCTTCAGTGTAAAATAAAAATTAAAAATTAAATAAAATTAAAAGTAAAGTGGTTGTTTGAATAGCTGGGGAGTGGAGCTGTCAAGCTTCAAAAAGATCCATAAATGCAAAAATAGTCCATACAACTCACGCTTTGACAGCTTCTTAAGCCATACTGTACCACAGCTTTGTGTGCAACAAACACATAAAAGTCTTTTATCTTTTGCTCCAGTGGGCCATTTATTATGGAGTCAGCGAGCTGAACTCGAGAAGATCAGTTTGATTCATGATTCAAATCATTTAGCTTTGTAAACTGGATCAACTGAATCTTAGACAAAATCTGACTCAATAGCACAATTCAGTTACAAACTGGGCATTATTTCTTCTAGTAGCCATGTTTTCATGCGCAAATTATCTTTAATCTGATCGTGAATCGGATTAGAACTGTACTGTGCACATGGACCCT
>JAUCMS010000044.1:16589701-16606115 GCA_032357445.1 Enteromius radiatus
CTCATGACTGTATTCGATCAAAAGGGTGCTTCTACTAAATACTGAGCAAAGGGTATGAATACTTTGGACCATGTGATATTTCAGTTTTTCTTTTTTAATAAATCTCCAGAAATGTCAACAGTTCTGTGTTTTTCTGTCAGTACAGGGTGCTGTGTGTACATTAAGGAGGAAAAAATGAACTTAATTGATTTTAGCAAATGGCTGCGGTATAACAAAGAGTGAAAAATTTAAGAGGGTCTGAATACTTTCCGCACTCACTGTATGTGTGTTAGGTCACTTACGTGTGCCAGTCGGTCAAAGCGTGCAAAGAGTTCGTTGAGCATTCGAACGAGTTCCTGAGCGGAGAGTGTGGTGGAAAGATTGGTGAAGCCCTTCACATCAGCAAAGAGAATACTGCATAAAACACACATGTACATAAATCAGCAATTCAATCAGAAATGACAGTAAAAACATTCATAACGTTACAAAAGAAGTCTATCTCAGATAAAGGAGAAATACTGTTCTCTTGAACTTTCAATTTCTCCAGAATTCAAGCAGTACAACTGTTTTTAACATTGATAATAATGGGAAATGTTTCTTGAGCACCAGAACAGCACATTGCTTGAAGGATCATCTGACACTGATAATTTACCATAACTAAATTATATTTAAAATAGAATGGAAACTCTAGGAGACAAAGAGGAGACTATGGACTATTTTTGATGATGTCTTTCATACTGTGCTTTCCTGGGTCTTGACAGTGCTTAATTTGTGGCAGCCAATGGGACAGTCACTAGCCTCCTGGTTGCATCCAAAATATCTTAAATTGTGTTTTGAAGACCAACAAAGCTTTTACAGGGTTGGAACAATATGGGGGTAAGTGATTATTGACAAAATGTTCATTTTGGGGTGGAGTAACTTTTAAAGAACACATTAATTGACATTAAATGTTGTTTTATATCAGTACATGTAATCTATCTGTGATCATTCAGAATACATCTACATTAAGTATACATTATATGAAAAATTAAGTAAGTAGCCATTAAAATTGGCCAAAATGGCTTCATTTGGGCTCAAATTGCCATGAACTGGCATTTTTAGGGCCTATTTGGTACTCTTATGGTGACTGACTGTGCTTTACTGGGCTACTTGTTCGGGTTATAAAAGAGAGTGACTCAGCCATAATCAAGAATGACTGAGCCATTACCCCGGGTGACTGAGCCGGAATGGTGGGCGACCAAGCCCTAATGGCGGATGACTGATTCAATTTCATTTGACTCTCTTCTATTCTATTCATGATGACTGTACCACAATGGAATAAATTACCTCACGTTCTCATAGCGGTGAATGTAGATACGGTGAAACTGGTGCTGTAGGGTCTCGTCCTCCACGTTGGTCATGTCGTTAATCATCTCCAGCACTACAAAGCGTGGCAGCACTGACAAGACCAGACGTTCCTAACACAGGTGCAGCATGGGTAATGTGCTTCATTAAACATGGACTGAAATCATTCAGTCACTGAATGCACTTAAACAAACAAAAACATAATTTTCATATTATACACATCAATTCCCTCTGAGTTTCAACCTGTTTACCAATTCAACTAGTTTACCAGTCTTTCCTTTAAACTGCTTCCAAATGTTAAGGTGGAATTTCATTAGGAAACAGTTTTTTTAATTTTTTAAATTACAATTTATTTTTTTATTACAATGTGATACAGTTTTCTTTTACTGCAATAACAGCTTCAAGTCATTTTTATCTAGTGCTGGTTCCCTTAATGGTTCACTAGTCAATCAAATAACCCCAGGCGTCCAGCACACAGGGCTAAATATAAATGCTGTATCTAACATAATTTCCGCAAAATTTGAATGTATTTATAATTCAGTACAGTGTGCTTTTACAAAACACTGCAAAAAAACACCTATGTCTGCCAAATACTGGCGCTGGGTTGGTCAGATGCATAAAGAAACAGCAATCACAGCATTTACACTTTTTATTAAAATTTAACTCACAGCTGCCTCTCCATATTAGTTTAGCTGAGGTAGGAGCAAGTATTTTCAAGTAACAAAAAACTTCACACCTCAGCTACAATTCACCTTTGTGACGATGCATGGATAAAGAGCAGGCACTGCAAATATGAATTCAACAAGCCAGAGTTTGTACTCTCAACACTGGCTGGGCTAAAAGCAGGGGAAATTTGGATAGATGGACATACAAAAGAAGAGGAAATACAAGCACACACACAGTGGTACCAGCATGGGCTCCACTTGACTGGCAAATAAAACCCACTTCAGCAAACAGCCGGAGAGCTCTCAGAGAAAGAGATGGGTGGGGGGGGGGGAGACGGAGAGAGATTCCCTAAGGAGTCTCAGAACCTTTCTACACTAGCCTTCTGTCCCCATGAGATGCTGTTCTCATCTTTAAATCAATTACTCTCACCCACTGCAGCCCATTGCTGGTGAAGGAGTGTGATATAGCAACATTACATTTGTGCATGAGTGTGCACACTTTTAAAAGGTTGGGGGCAATCAGATTTTTACTCTGCGAGAAGATATTAAACTATTAGTACATACATTTATACTGTTACAAAAGATTTAAATAATATTCAATTGAAATATTGTTCCTTTCAACTACCTTTACCAAAACAATCCTGAAAAAATGCATTACATATTCAATAAAAATCAGGCAGCACAACTGTTTTTCATTGATAATAATTAATAATATATATATTTTTTTTATAAATGAAGTCTATTGGCTGTTGAACATGTATCACAGAAATAAATTACATTTTCAAATACACTCAAATAAAAATGTGTTGTTTTGAACTATAATAATATTTTAAAATATTGCATTTTTGTATTTATAATCAAATAAATAAAGCCTTGTTGAGCGAAAGAGCCTTATTTCAAAAACACTGAAATAATTGTACCAATAATCGTCTAATGCGTATATTTAGTACAAATATATTTTTAACTTTTTTTTTTTAAAGTTTAATTAAGTTATATTCATATGTTCTGTATATTCATATGTAATGCAAACATGTAATGCAAGTGTTGTAAGTAAAGGAAACTTTGAAAATTTGTGAAACTAACCTGTCGCTGATTCTCGGTCTCCAGGCGGAGACGTGCCTCGATGCACCTGCGTGTCTCCAGAAAGGCCTGTCGCTGGGCGCGGTCTGACAGGTAGCTGATAAACATCCCTGCAGTGTTTATACATAAGAACAGCAGCACCTGAGCTAACAGCTGAAGAGAAAGAGAAGAAAAACAGAGAATTTTACCAACCTTAAGCAATTAGAGAACTAAACTGCAGGTGAAACTACTGTACATCCATTATCAGCTGTATCTGACCCAAAATCTGCATAAACAGTGTCCAAAAGTAATATTTTGAAACATGAGTTAATGGTGAGTGAATTTAAAACATTTCCAGTAATAAATATGAAAGAGTATCTTAAATTTTTACTGAAAGCGTACAGCATTTGGGAAAGTGTGATTTTGTCTCCCATATTTTAATTTTGGTGGATTAATGTAAAGAATATTTCCTCATTTAACAGATACCAGCCAAGTAAGCTCATTTAATTTTTTGCATTTGGCAAGTTACTTAAATGCTTATTAGAATATAAACACATTACTATTGCCTAGGAGACAAAAGCTAAATGTCATCTTTCTCTCTTCCACACAAACACACACAGAGACACACATGCACATACGTAATTGCACATTAAGGTGAAATTAATAAATGTCAGTCATACACTGGAGGCAGAGTACAATATTTTACAGTTGATAAGCATGCTATTATTTTAAATGTACTCATTTAAAAGCAAAAGCAAAGAGATCAAAAAAAAAAAAACTTTTGTCTTCGCTCTTCAGGTTCAATGCTTTTCTTATGATAAATCTGAAAATGTCTATATGCTAAAACTGTAGCAATTTTCTGTTTTTGTCTTCCTTGCATATCTTATGTACAACTGCATTAGAAACAAAATCACATTTACAAACATGTCACCTACTTCAAGTGATTTGCATGTTTTAGCCTGAAAAAAAAAAAAAATCAATTAGCCTTGAGGCAACAGCTTAGCTGTTCTCCTACCATGCATTTACAATTGCTTTCTATTTTCTGATTGCTTGATTTCTACTGGGCTGTGATTAGCCAAACAAAACAAAGGACTCATCCAACCCATCCACTAGGGGGAGTCATATTTGTCAGAGAAAATTGGGGATTGATGCCAAATTGAAAGTTATCCAATCTGGATCAAACCAGTTAGCTCTCTGAAATCAATAAGTTATCAAATATACTGACTTTCTAATAAATGTAGAAACACTTTCAAATCCAACTGACAGTTAGGTCACCAAGAAAGCAAACAAACATGAATAATCTTACAAAATTGTAATCTCCAGAATGATTTCCAGAGCTCAACAGATTAAATATATTGTATTTACAAGGTACAATTAGTGTCTAATTAGGCGGTTTTGATTATATATCAAGATTATATCCAGTCACCGACACCATAAGACACACTATACTTTTCCAGTAGCCACCAAGGCATAGCAAATATGTTATACACGGTGCACATTTATATTTAGACATGGGAACAAACACTGTTAGTTTACTGCATTTGGAACATATACTGTCATGCCTCTCGGAGGAATCCAAAAATACACACGTTTTACCAAACATGTCGTGAAATCTCTGGAGAGCATGATGTAACCCCCTGCAATAATTAACACTCTAAAACAATCACTGCAGAAACATGTTCAAGCATGTCTCCACACTTATTACTACAAAAGCCTCATAGGCATTCGTGTGTGTGTGTGTGTGTGTGTGCGTGTACGTGTGCACGTCAGCGAGACATCCTTCATGGGAATAGAAATTTTATGACTGATTAACAAGCCCCCCATTCTTTACAGTTTCAATTACTGCAGTTTTTTTGTCCCGCGGGGGTACTAAAGGGCTGCCATTTCAGACAGAGGCCCTAATTAATACAACCCCTCCAGTACACACACACTCACACACATACTGTACGCGCACACACACACACACACCGCAGAATTAATGCAGTAAACATAATCAACATTCAAGAATTAAGCTACCATGCAAATTGACTAAAATATGACTTTAAATTATTGTAATCTTTGCTGTTTGTAATTGTAAATGATATTTACAAACACAAACGACACCAGCACGTACTTTAGCGGTGTGTGTGTGTAATAACATACAACAACGCACACACACAGAGGTCAGTGATGTGGACAGTTTTAATAGGAAAGCTCATTATTTTAGACTTTTCCTATTCAAATCACTGACCTTAAAAAAACATTATCGCCCATCGCACAAATCCCTATCCATTCATCAAAACATGAAAAGCCTACAGACTAATGAAGATTATTGCTTAGAATATTACTCTTAACCAATAAACCAGATGGTCAGTTACTCCTTTTATCTTTGGTTTTATTTATCTACAGTAAATGTAATTTTGTTTTCATGTTTTAATTCAGTTTCCAACAGTTATAGTTCATCACAGAAATAATGGATATGATCTACTCATTTTGAACAATGTACTTTTTAAACACTAGAAATATCTGTCTGGCAAATGTTTTTGCATAAAACACATGTACTATAGGCCTGTGTCTGCCTCAAAATAAAAAAGTAACTGTGACAAACTTTTGTGAAAAAGTTGCACTTATGAGAAAAAAGTTTAAAAAAATAGTTGTATAGCATCTCTATGAGAACTAGTTTAATCTGTTAGACACAGTCACAATTATAAGAAATGCTCTCTAATGTAAGACATAGATATGCAACTGTGAAATATAAATGGGCAATTAAGAGAACAAAAGTCCCAATTGTAAGATATCAAATCCCAAATGTGAGATGTAAAGTTGCAATTATGAGAAATGGTCCCAATTGTGAGATATAAAGAAAAAAAAATAAGAACATGTTTCTGAATAGTGCTTCTGCTATCTTTCTTTTAAATAAAATCCATCTGAAATGGCATAATTATATTCATTTCTATGTGCAGCATACATATGAAGCTATGTTTTGGGGCCACTATACATTTCATACAGTGTGTGTGTGTGTGTCCATCAGCTAAAGAAAGCATCTGACTGTACAGTTAAATAACACCATAATTATCTCAGCAAAGTACAGTTATATCCGTCAGCATGCAGCAGAAATCATTAAGAGTGACTGCAGCAAATATATATATATATATATAAATCCAAATAATAAAGTGCATAATGGCTTGTAGACCAACAGATCTAATGAAACTGTTAATATCAACATTGTACTCCAGCCAGAGAGTCTTCACCATGCTGAGGAGCCGAACTGAGATTTAATTAACACTCCATTTAATTACTGGGGTTGATTACAGTTGTAAAATGCTGCCTGTGAGATTTCCAATAGATGGGCTGCTGTCCACTGATAATTCAGCCGCTGAGCAGAAACATTATAATGCCCAATTGATAAACTTTGAAATGTAAATTTGACATTTGGGGTTTTTTTAAGTGATGCGCTGCAGCCAGTCTCCAAGGAGAATCTAAGCAGATGCACTTCGGGAATAACTGTATTTTAAGTATCGCTCGCTGTAGCTCTCGGTAGCTCTGATATTGAACAGTTCACCCAAAAATATAAGTTTGTTTGAAGTTTACTCACCCTCAGGCCAACCAAGATATAGAAACGTTATGCATCATTAATGCATCTGAACTTTAAAGGAATAGTTTGCCCATATAGTAAATGAAAATCCTATTGTCATTTTTTCACCCTTGATTAGTACCAAACCTGTATGAATTTCTTTGTTCTGCCGATATCTTCCTTTGTGTTCAGCAGAACAAAGAAATTCCTACAGATTTGGAACTACTTGAGGGTGAGTAAATGATGATTTTCATTTTTGGGTGAACTATTCCTTTAAACTTTCACTTCTACACAAAATAAGCCTAAAATCCATAACATTGCTTTCTCCAGCAGACAGAATCCTGCCCCTATTGTCATCTCATCCGTTCTTAGATGTGAGATTAGTGTGAGAAAACGTACAGCAAACTTTCATTTTGGTAAAACCCACAACCTTTTCCTCTGACAACCAGGACCTTTAAGTGCAAGACAGAAGGATCATTGCCCCTATAGAGCACTAATTTTATCAGAGTCAGGGTTAATCACAATGTATTTTAAATTAAATTGAACCAATTTAAAAGTAGTCACAATATTTATTTTTAATAATTCAGTCGGTTCAATAATTTGCCATTTTTATTCCACTAGCAGGTTACTGTGATACGTATTTTACAAGGTTACTGACACAACAGCATTTTGATCAGTTGATGATATTATTATATTAACACAACAGTATTTAGATTCGTTTTGAACAGTAGAGTCTACTTCTATCCATCACAGTCCCATTGTTCTGTCACATTAAATATTACTGAGATTTATTATGAAGCCAAAAACTCACCACTGCTTTTCCATTTTGGCTTTCTGCCATTTCTTTGATGTAAAACCAGGACGTTCCAGCTTTCTCGCTGAAAGCTGTTGAGACATTTTCCATAATCGAACCTGATGCATTGGACCGTTACCTGCTAATCTAGACCGTGTTGCCCTCTACGGTGTAATACTGATCTCAGGACAACTTTACACTGTCATTGTTAGCAGCAGCCGATTGTTCTGAAGGTTCTGATTACACGGCACGACCATCTACAGTGTCAGCACGCAAGTGTTAGATTGAAAAATACATTATTAATCACTCAGACATAAAAACTTTTAATTGACCGGGCAGCCTGCTGTTATTGATCTCTGAACATGTGTGAAAATCTCCATGAGCGAAATGGACCATTAATGTGTTCTGTGTGTGCTCACAGCGTGTACAGTTTCTGCACGTACCTCTGGATACTGTGCCATAGGATATGCCAGACCCCATTTTTGATCTCATCTGCCCTAAAAATCTGCAGTGTGACCTCTCTCTACACGTTTGCTGAAAACACAGCTGAAGCGAGCTGTCAGAATTTATTTTACTCTGAATCTTCCCCTTAAACTAAACTTTGTTTTACTAAGTATCATCTTTTCCTCAAGTCAATGGCACGGCATATGTAGGGCAGAGATGTTCGGCACAGAGCGCTGCCCCCACAAACAGTGCTCTACTTCTCTGTTCCACAAAACACAACAAAAGATGCTACCTTTAGCTATATAAAAAATATTTGCATATATATTTTGGACTCTTATGTCACTCTTAAAAGAAGTCTGGATTTTATTGCAGTAGATACAAAATATTGCTATAGAGCTTTTCTCTGAACATTACATTTAAAAAAAATACTTTTAATCACATGCTCTTAAGAGTTATTACTAGCTATCTTGTTACTATATTTATTATTTATTTATTTATTTAAATATTTTTTTTTTTTACAGTTTCAACAAAAATATTAAACAGCTGTTTTAGTAATAAATTTGGCTTTACAATCACAGGAAAAAATTACTTTTTAAACTACATTGTAAACTATAGAAAACAATGATTGTAAATTGAAAAAATATTTCACAATATTACTGTTTTACTGTATTGCTAATAAAATAAATGCAGCCTTGCAGTGAACACACAAACAAAAATAATAATAATAAAAAAACAAATATATATATATATATATATATGTGTGTGTGTGTGTGTGTGTGTGTATTGCCAGTCAAGCAAGATTTGAACTCCCAACCTTTGAAAGCAGGAAATACTCTTCTGACCCACATGTTCACCCTGCACTTTGTCTATCGACAATCTGTCCTACTGCACACAACACTCTCACACCAGTCTGGTGGAGTTTGTGAAGTGTCTGATAAATGATTGATGGAGACCCTGCATGAGTTTCCATAAACCCAGAGAGAGCACGAGAAAGCAAGTGCATGCTAACTGACGTCCATCTTACACAGGCACTGACGACATTCAACATACTACACTAAACACAAAGCAGGTGTGCGGTCAGGTCTGAGGGTGTGTGTGTGTGAGCTCGTCCTGCAGTATGAGCGAAGGAGAGGGAAACGAAGAGATGCTGGCAGACAAGTGTGTGAGTCAGAGAGCCCTTCTCCATATCTCCTCCCACGCTTGCTATTTTTACAGTCTACCTCACAGCATCTTCCACCACTGCTTGGACACACACACATACATTTTTTGGGGCTGATTGGCTGAGTTTGCTATTTGGACCTGAATCTGCATACAGACATCTGGATCTGGCCTGAATCTGTGTGTGAAAGGACACCAAACCACTCTGTCTGTCTGCCTCTCTCTGCTGTGATCACAGTGAATAATCTTTGCACACTATAATTAACTCGCACGGCTTCCTGTCTCCTCGCTGTTGCTTGTGTCTGTGCGCTTGTTTTTGTGTACAGCACAAATGCTTGTTTGTGTAAAGCGTGCGTGTATATGTCTATGTATGCACAGGTGAAAGCCACAAAATAACTGTAGTACCACTGTGACCCAATTTAAATGTGATATGATCACATGTGGAGTGGCATGACCTCAGGCAATCTTGTCATTTAGAATATCTTAGCATCTGAAAGAGAGAAAAAGATGCTTTGCTGATCGGTATACAAACACATGCAACCGTGTCAATGCAATGTATAAAAATGTTAATAATGTTGGCCAAAACCTGTATGAACACTGTGGAGCACAAAAAGGAACACCAGTGTCCAAACTATTTTGAACTCCATTGACCTTCAATGTAAAGGCAAAAAGACATTTTTCAAAATCTCAAAAAGTGAATGATGTATGTCTTTTGATTTTGGGTGAACTGTTAAACAAACAAAAATATAGAAGAGTTGTTTGTTTTTGTAAATATACACAATCTGATTTGCAATTATGTTTTTATAAATATATTGGAAGAGCTGGCAATGCTCAGGCCCTCCTCAGATGTTACTGAAATGAGTAACTGACTGCAGTGCTCTAATATGACTGCTTTGCCGCATTCACGAGTTCTTCTTGACCTTTACTGACCTCTATAAATTTGAAACCGCAAAAACAAGCCATCAATTTTAGACAGAACAGCACGACGCAGTCTGCGAAGAACGACCTTAAAATGTCACTTTCAGCACCACATCGGATGGACAGCGACCGTTGCGCTTTGGTTAAATGCCTTGAGCACTGAAAACATCTAGTGTTGCACCCAAACTTGGCATGATGCAATATCGCACATTTCTATGTCTCACCTGATTCGTGGAGATCTGTGCTCGAGGGGGCACCAGCAGCTGGATTGCGATGTGCAGCGCGGAGGTCAGCAGTCCCGCCACGATGGCCCAGGTGAGAGGCAGCGGCAGCATGCTGTAGGTGGCAAAGAGCGTGAAGAGCACGTACCCTATCCCATCCCCGAGCAAGCCGTAGCCCAGTCCAGTCGCGAGAATCTGCGTGGCCATGGCGACCCAGGTCACCGCGCCGCTGTACTGCAGGTAGCCATGCGAACTCGTGTCCTTGCGCACCACCACCAGAGCGCAGATGACCACCTCGATGCCCGTGAAGAAGCCGAGCAGCATTCCTTTGATCGGGTCCATCGGCGTAGACGCCAGGGTCAGGTGCAGCACGAGCAGGGTCAGCTTGGTCACCACGTCCAGAATGTTCATGACCACCACCGATTTCCGTCGCTGGCCCAGGAAATAGCGCTGATACAGTCGCTCGAGGTCCCTGGACTTGAAGGCGTAGCGCAGCGTGGGGAAGATGACCCCGCGGTACGTGTAGCCCCAGCTCAGGAAGAAGTCGGAGTTGCTGGGCGCGCAGTCGATCTGCAGGAAACCCAGGTCGCTGCTCGAGCGCTCGGGGAAGACTTTAGTGCCGCCGTTGTTGTGCCGGTCGCTAACCGACGTCCTGCCGGCGGACTGTTTGCGCGAGCCCTGCGCGTGAGGCTCGTCCGGTGAGACGGGTTTGGGGCTGTGCTCGTGAATGAAGCGCTGCTCGGTGATGTGTCGCACAGCGTTCTGCCACAGAAGGCGCTTGGGTCGGTTCCCGTTGTTGTTGCTGGGGGTCTTGTTGATGGTGTACAGCTCCTCGCTCGCGCTGGAACAGCGAACCTCAGACAACTCCATTGTTCCTAACGCGGTTCTATTTACCCACGCGAACACAGACAGCGAAGACGAGCAGGTGTGTGCGAGGAAGAGTGAAGGCGAACCGAACGGAGAGTGGAGATCGCATCGGGACAAGCAGACTGGTCCCACGGCAGCTGCCGCTCATCATCATACGTCTTGTCCTCCGCGAACGTCAGAGCGATTCGGTCGCGCTGGCTCGTGCCATTTGGCTGCGCAGCGCTACAGCATGGCATGCGCCCGCTGGCGTCCTGAAAAACAACGCATCTTAACGCGGTCTGACGAAGAAAATGCCCCCCGTTGTCTGCGCTGCTGCAGAAGGTCTTGGTGTGGCTTTTTGCTCTTCAAAGTAACCAAAGCGCACATACAAGAATGTTAAGGAGTCCTTTACACAAAGCCATTCCGCGGTACAGTCCAGACTTTTAAAATATGTGCGTCTTCTGTGGTATGTTTTCTCTCAAGAACTGTCTCCAGGAATCTCTCTCATATCCAGAGGTGAGGTGAGGTTTAGGGTTGGAGAGGTGTCGAGAAGACCTTCCTCTTTGTCAGTTTTGGGCGTCTCGGATAGCAGAACCGGTCGCGACAGATATGGAGTGATGAAATCCAAGAATAATGTCACATAAAACAAACAAGCAAGCAAGCAAGCATGAACAGAAACGTTTGTATCAGTCAGTGAAGATGCTGAAGGCTTCTGTGATGTTACACAGAAGCGCTCAGTGCGTCCGCGCTCATCTGGTGGAGATGGTATTTACACTGAGCGAAAGAGAGAGAGGAGGAGGAGTGTGTGTGTGACTGAGCCTTCCCGACGTCACGAGCTCCTTGCCTCTTTTTCCTCCCCGCGCGCAGCTTTTGTTTCGGTCCTGAGCACCGCAGAGAAGCGCGCGCAGTCGGGACAGTGGGGGAACACAAAGCAATTGAGAACATTATTTAGGCTATGTCTGCTTTCAAAAACAGAAAGCAGATCAGCTTAACCAACACCAAAATCAATAATAAAATCCCTATTCATTTATTATTAATAATATAGGCATAAATAGTCTAATAATAACAACAATACAACTCTACAGTAACCTATAAATGGTTCCTCTTTGCACAGAAAGTCAGATCTTTAAGGATTTCAAACTCTTTTTGGTCATATGAAAAATATCACAAACTAGTCGCACTCCTCTGCTTCCAAAACAAACAAACAAAGCGTAGGCCTGTTTTCTGGTGTGCCTTCATAATTGGTACCCTCCGTTGGAAATAAAACATAAACATTTACATTTTTATTAATTTGTAGCCTACTAATTTAATTAAAACGTAGGCAAGCGCCTCAGAAACAGGTTTATTTTTGTATTAGTTTCAGTTAGCTACTTGCACTATGCATTGTGTATTCATTTTTATTTACATTTTGATGTTATTTATTTTTGTTCCCAACTGTCCTTATTCCATTTTCCAAGTGTACAATATTTCGTTTTCAATAAGAAAGACTTATTTACGGTAAAACAAAAAACGAAAAACCCAAATGTAAAGTTATATTGCAATTGGCTTTTATCATTCATATTGATTTTTTTCAGGATATTTTTAGAAACATAACACATTTAGCTCGAGTGCCGTTACCGTGACTCACCGGCTATCCGTCTTTTTCAAATATTTTACAGCGCGAGACCCTAATCAAAGCGTCGGCCACATGGCCTCGCGAGTGACTCATCACGTCCCCCGCTCGGCTCTTTTTTTAACGACTGTGGGATTGTACCATACGATACCCGGTCTTACTTTCCAGGAGTTTCTCTATGCGTTGCTCACTTCCTTACTTTTGCATGCTCTGAAAAAAGAGGTATGATAAACTGACACAGGAAACGCGCTCAACTGCTGCTCCGGGCCTCCGCATCACCCCGCTGTTATTCATTCAGCTCATACAAATCAATGAATCATGTCTAGCTAATAAGCCACCGGTCTACCTAAAATAAGTGAATCAAGTCTACCTAATAGGAGGGTTGCATCATGGTCCTGCAAAATTTGGCAAAATTCATGTTAACATTACATTAACTGGAGGTAGTGGTCTAACAGCTGTGGTCTTGCACTGAATGCAGCCCACAAAACAATCAAAACCATGACTCATTTTGAAATTGCTCAACTAAAAATAAAAATTCTATCATCATTTACTCCCCTCACTTTACTACACCCTCGTGTTCTTTTGAAGAATGCAAAGATGAAGTTTATCATGTTTAACTCCACAATGAAAGCATACAGTCAAAGGCAATTATTCCATCTAAAGAGGACAAAAATACTGATGAAACTAGAACAAACAGCTCAGCACCATATTCCAAATTCTTTGAAGCCAAATCATACATTTATTTGAAATGAATACACATTTATGCATATGCAAATATGGCATGCTGTGATCACTTTTATGAGATCAGTGGGGTTTGGCATCACTGATGTCAAATTGGTGTCCCCATGTGCCAAGTTTGAACATGCAGAAGAAAAAGTCATAAAGGTTTGGAATGAGATGAGGCTGAGTAGGCAAAATATTGCCAGAATCTGTCATTCCATTAAAGTTCTAAGGTTTATTTTGCCCAAAAATCAAGTCATCATTAAACCAGTGTCTGATTTATCTTGATTTAGAACAATTACTGGTCACATAAACTAGTACTGTACACTACTGTTAAAAAGCTTAGGGCTGGTAAGAATTTAAAAAAAAGGCTGTATCTTATGCCTCTAAAGGCTGCATTTATTTTATCATAAGTACAGTACAGTACAAATCAATATTATGAAATATTATTACATTTTAGAATTCTTCTTTCCAAGTGTAATGTATTTAAAAACACTTTATTCCAGCCAAGCTGAATTTCCAGGAGCCATCTTTAACTACATGATCCTTCAGAAATCTTTGTTTATTTATCTATTACTTTTTATTTATGACATTTTGCCTATATTATGATAAGACAGTGGACTCATAAAAAAAAAAAAAATCTTCACAGATGGTTTTGTTCTTTATGTTTTTGCGCAAACTACAATCATTTTTAAACTGAAATATTTTGTAAGTAATATACCATTGCTGAATAAAAAAGTAATAATTTCTTTAAAATAAATAAATAAATAAAATACTGCCCCAAAACTTTTGCACTGTATTGTGTCACATTGGAGATACTACAAAATGTATATTGACATGCAGAGCTGAAGTAATAGGTTTGTCAGATATGAGGATTGCTAAAAAATATTTATTGTGAAGGACACACTATTGCAAATAGAATTCATGAGTCACGAGGAGCGACATACACGTGTCTGAGGACGTATCTTGCTGTATGTGTTTGAATGCAGTTTGCTTGTTGTGCAATCTGAGGTGGAGTAGGAGGTGACTGCTAGGATGAGTGATGTAAGCGGACTGATTATACTGCTAATGATGTGATTGGAGGAACTGGTGAAGACATGAATGAAGACGGAACGTCATTTGAGTGTTTATGCAAAAAAAGCATCACAGGTTTGAGGAGGAACGGAATAAAATTAAGTCACGTTTTTCATGCCTAAGTATGTAAACACTGCTATACTGTGCTGTTATAGACCAAAGCCTGTGTGTGAGTGCCTGTTTTTACATTTGCTAAAATCTATTAATATACATTAACAACAGAAAATATTATAACAGAATTGTAATCATATTAAACAATAATAGTGTTTTCCTGTTTATTTCAATATACATTTTATTATCTTATCATCCATGTAAATGAGGACATAAGAATGTTTAGCATTTTTAGCGAAAAATCAAATATGATGTATTTTATAAATAATATTTCCAATACATCTGGTGATCAAATATTCAATGCAATTATGTGGTAAACAACTTGTCATCATTTATTCATTTTGTTGTTGCTTATAATGAAAGTCATACAGGTTTAGAGGTGAGTAAATGATGACCAAATTTGATTTATTTATGTTTTTTTTTGGTGAACTATCCCTTTAAGCTGCATAAGGCAAACTAGGCTTTGAGCATGTGAAATTATATAAAACCTTGCAGCTTTTAAGTTTATGGAGAGGTTAATCTTTTATGTTTACAGTAGAAGCTCTATTTCCTCAAAAGTCTAGGCCAGAATCTGCCAAACTTGAACCTGGGTACTGAGGACGAAACTGTGCTACACATTTACATACAGTATGCCTGACTGCAAGTGAAGCAAGCACAAATTCTACTGTAAAAGCAGTATTATAAATCACTTTTGACATATAACAGCTGATAAACACCAGCATCATTTTAATGTGTGACCTTTCAAATGTGTTGTATGTAACTGAGTCATCAGTGTCCCTTCATAATGCAAGAAGTCATAAGCACTAATTCACTTTATAGAGTGGAACAATCCACTCATTCTTAAATTCACCTCACACACCTGTGCATGTTGAAGGGTCTTGATTACAGCAATTATTGGCAGAGATCACGGCTAAATGCTAAGAAAGATATCACTGACATGACACACACCTCCCTCTCTCTTTGTCTGCCGCTCTTTCCTCCTCCATCAGGCCGTCTGTGCCTGAGAAGATCAGGAAAAAGGGAGGCTGCATCACACACCCAGACACAACTGACACACGCACAGCTGAAACACAGCGAAGAGGAAACCTTCACTAAAATAGCCATTGAAAAAAGACATAGAAAATACATTAGCACTTCAGCAGAAAAAGCATTAACCCCCCACCCAAAACCCTACACACACACACACACACACACACACACACACACACACACACACACATACTATGGCTCAGAGTGTTTGGGCTCAGATAGGCATGAAGGACATTCTATATTCAGCAGACACATTTGCGTAATTATAGAATCTCTGCCTGGAAAGACCAGGTGTCTGTGTTAGGTGCTTAATTTGTGTTTATCACGGTCAGGGTGTTTAAAAATGAAACGCCTGGTCATAGTTTAATTCACTCTCCTTAATGTCATTGTGTCTGGTTACACACATACGCACACAACCCAACAAAGCAGCTTACCTTTTCACAAACCTTTACGAAGTCTCTACCCCAAAAAACAGGACAGCAGGAGGCAGTAGAGAGCAGCCATCTAAATCTCTCTCTCTCTCTCTCTCTCTCACACACACACACACACACACATAAACTGCAGAAAAGCAAATGTATTTTATTTTATGAGTAAAAAATATTTTTTATACTGTACACACTTTACATTTGCTTTTCTGCAGTTTTACATTCAACAAACCTTTTGTCAAAAATTGTCAGGTTTAAACAAGAGTTTTATTTTTCATTACAACTGGATATTTAAAAGCTGTTTTATTCCCACAACAAAAAGTTCAGCTTTTACTAAATATCACTCGCTCACTTATTACTTTTCTTGATTATATATATATATATATATATATAGGGGAGAGTGGGGACAGTTGCAACACTTTTTACATTTCCTTCAGTTTCTCAGCGACCGTTTGTTTTAGAA
>JAUCMS010000044.1:16639442-16665684 GCA_032357445.1 Enteromius radiatus
TCAGTGCAAGCCTTTTCCAGTTTAGACAGCTCTTAACATTTATTTTAATCTAGGACTACTCTTAAACCCTGTTCGGGAAACCGGCCCTTACTGTTTAGTGTGTTTAGTATGAATAAAGGGATTCAGCCATTGTTATGTAGAAAGAAAAAAAAACAAGAAAGCAGTGTCTATTTATACTGAAGATTTTAAATGATCTCCTTTTTCTTTCTCAGGCATCAGGGCACAAAGAGAATCCAGACAATGCTGTTAAGTTCTCTCATTATGGTAAACCTCTTTCTTTTCTTTTATGTGTGTGTATAAGGTAGTGATGATAAAGAGAATCTAAAGGTGTGATCACCTGATTTGTCATTGCTCACTGACTCATTATAGATTATTAGTTTTAATAGGAATCTAAGATGTCTGATATTTTATATGATAGTAATAGATTTCCTCATGCAAATTTAGCATCAGATTCAGTCGGTCAAACAAATTTGTCAAACCGACTAACAGAAAGCTGCTCGGTTAGAAAAAGTGACTTCTGTTTGAGTTTTATACTTGAGTTTCATTCTACATTATTGACAACTCATGTCTTTCCAAACCCATCAGACCTTTGTTCATCCTCGGAACACAAATTAATTATTTCTGCTGATGTCACATGATGATGTCATAACTACCTTTCTGGGCCTTAAATGTCAGAAAGCTCCTGGATTTCAACCAAAAATTGCAATCTGTGTTGTGAAGATGAACAAATGTCTTGCAGGTTTAGAACGACATGAGGGAGGGTGAGAAATTAATTCATTTTTTTGGTAAACTATCCCTTTAAGGCTGGTATCAAGCATTGCTTCATGTCATGACTAGTGAATATGTTGTATTAGGCTTGCATTTTGTCTCTGCTTGTTAGTAAAAAATCTTCCACACCCTCCTGAGGGAGTTTCTGTAGGTTCCTAGACAGCAGACGGCACGGATCATAACATCAGATTACAGCTGCCTGTGGTGCTTAGTGTCCTTTTTCTTCTTTTTTTTCTAATGTCCAATTTTGTCTTTAGTCTGGTTTATGGCTTGTTTCAGACAGGGCAACTTTTCAGGCGCCGTTGCCCAGCAACAGGCAGGAAATGGGCCGCAGGTTGATGCGTACAATTGTTATTTTGGATGTCAACAGTCTGTGGTCTCCATCTCCCACTGCTGGCCTTTTCCACAAGTGTGTTGCTAGAGTTAATAGTGTGAATATGTACTGTAATAATGGTGCTGTTTATATCTGATGGATTCTTTCTGTGTTTGTGTGTGTGTAGGTTACGTCAGGGTTTAAGTGTAAAACGATGTGTGCCGGCCTGCCTGTGGCGTTTCTGGAGCCGTTATGTTCCATCTCTTTGATGGAGGACAATGAACTCCGGCAGCTTGTCTTGGAGATTTTGCACAACATCATTGATCGCCATGACAACAGAGCCAAACTCAGAGGGATCCGGTATGGATACACACTTAACACCCTAAAGTGAATGTGCGAAAACTAGGGCTGTCAAAAGTTAACGCGTTAACACCTGTGATTAATTTCATTAGCTATTTTACACCATTTTTTAATGCTGTAAATGCAACTGTGTTATGTTCAGTGTGATTTGTAAAACCTGATCAAAGTTGAGTGGAGCTGCTGTGCAATTATCACGGTTCTTGCAAGCTTTTATTAGTATTTATCTGTTTTAATGAGTTTAGAAATCACACGTTTGGGATGTTTTCTTATTTTTTGTAATTTACATTTTTTATTATTCATGTTTTTTAAACTTCATGTACATCAAGTATGTGATCTTTTTTTATACACCACAATTTTTTTTTAAATGTGAAAGTAAGAATGTAAATGTATTTAACGAAAGCTACTTTTAAAGTTTACTACAATAATAACAAAACTCTGGTGCCAGCAGTTTTATGTGAGAGTGTGTTCTGATGCATTAGAATAAACGCTTACTGAACCATTTCCTTTGTGTTTCTGTGCAGAATTATTCCTAATGTAGCTGCTCTGAAGATCAAGAGAGAAAAAATCTCCAAACAGGATGTGGTCTTCATGAAAAAGGTACAAACGCACACGGACGTCACAACTGCACACATGTGGAATTGCAGCCAATAAACTGTTGCTCTTTCTCTCCAGCATGGGCAGCAGCTATACAGACACATCTATCTGGGCTGTAAGGAGGAGGATAACGTGCAAAAGAACTTTGAGCTGCTCTTCACAGCTCTGGCATTGATCACTATTGAACTGGCCAATGAGGAGGTGATGATTGATCTCATACGCCTGTCCATCGCCCTCCAGGTATGCTACATACATTAGCTGAAGCATGTTCTACAAGATTGCCTATTTATTATGCTAATCTCTTTTTTTTTTTTTTGGCTGAAGGATATGGCCCTAGCAAACGAGGAGAACATGCCAATGTTTATTCGCTGTGGAATCATGGCGTTGGTCGCTGCGTACCTCAACTTCCTCAGTCAGATGATTGCAAATCCCCCTTTCTGCCAACACGTCAGCAAGGTAAATGTACGCACATGCTTACAACACACACACACACCCAACATACACCGTCCTGTAACTCCTTTTCTTCCTGTCAGGTGATTGAGTTGAGAAATCTAGATGCTCCTTTTCTTCTGCCTGAACACGTCTTCAGAGAGAAGTGTGTGTGAGTATTTCTGTGAATGTGTTTCTAATGAAGGACTTTATCAGTAATCAGCTGATATTAATCATGCATTAATCAATTTTTTTATTACCTCGACCTGCATCTACAACTCACTTTTACATTAATCTTAAAAAAAGCAATAAAGCTATTAAATGTAATCTTTGACTGAACTGAAAATAATATATATTTTTTTCATGCTGGAAATTAGAAAGTGGTATTTTCTGAATTTGCTTGCAACCTTTAAAATGATTGATTTAGATTTCATTTTTTTTAATGTATGTAGTCAAAATAGTATTTAATAGAGTTTAATAATAGCCATAGCTTGATTTAACAATGGCATAACTCACTCCAGGTCTCCTTCCTTGTGTGTATCTTTATGTTTGTGTGTGGATCAGGCTCCCAGACTCTTTAGACCGGGACGATGTTGGTTTGTATTTTCAGACGGCTGATCTGGCTGAAGCTCTGTCTGTACCTGGATATAACGTAGAGAGACTAGCCTTGCCATACATACCCCAGGTCACAGGTAAACACCATTCTGTACTGTAGAGTACAAAATAAAGACGTTATCTGATTTAGTTCATTATCCAAGATTAAATCTACAGCAGCAACATCACATGCTAATTAATTCTGTATTGGCGTTTATTTGGCGTTTATTTTGAACAAATTAGTTTTTATATGTATAAATATTATTATTTCTGCCTGTGAAATTCAATTTTTTTTTATTAAGCAATAATATTTATGAATAGTAAAACATTATCCTGTCCACTCAGAAATCACAGAGGGTCAAATAAATTCTTGTCCTGTTTTTTTCTGATTGAATATTTCATTTTAGATTAAAATGTCTCGTTATGGAAATAAAATGGTTGTGAATGCCATTTCATGGTGTCTTCAAACAGTAGTTACAGCTGGAATACACTACACATCACAACTTGAGGGGCTTTTATATTTTTTCATGCTAAACCCAACTCTGACTGGGTCTGTCCTCTGTGTCTACTAGCTGTAAGTCGTATCCAGCCTGCAGATTTTGGGCAGTAGTAGTTGACCGATTTCACAGAAAATCTATATGGATATGATATTTTGAGCTGATTTTAGAAAAAACGTAGTTTTCATTTGTCAGGCAATTGATGACAAGTTGGCAAGTGTATAATGCCTAATGTTTAAAAATCAGTTTGAAAGTCCGATAGTGTATTCCAGCCAAGAACATGGTGCTACAACTTATCACCAACTCCCTCTAAATCTCTAAAATAATGCTAAATTCCTGAAGATCTTTCCTTGTCGCATGTGAATTCACCCACTTCATTCACTGTTGCCTTCTCTCTGTCTGTGTGTGTTTGTGCTGTAGTCCTGTACACGGTAGGAAAGATTCTGCACAGATGCAAACAGACATCCAGAGGTACCAATATTGAGTTAGTGAGGTCACCCGTGTTCATGTGTTCAGTGAGTAGCAAGAATATGTAGTTAGTTTCTTCCTAGCCCAACCATGTTTAGCAGTAGACTTCCTCTCCTCCATAGCAGCTGTGACAGGTTTCCCATAGCTCCTGAATGTGCTCTTAAATGAATTTCAGCATTTAGATGAAATATATAGCAGGTATATTGTGTAATGGGATAAATTAGTCTTGTTTAACTGGTGTGGTGTTTTGTACACTGCTGTCATCTGGACGGTGTTAATGGTAGGTTAAAGAGAGAACACGCATCAGTTTGAGCTCACCGTTCAGCAGCTTGGGTCTTAGGGAGAGTGCTGGTGAAGCATCATTTTATTGGCTTTTTTTGGACCTTACTTTCTAGACCTGCTGCACTCGAGAAACCTTGTGAATAGAGGATTTATTTTACACCTGAGCATGGTCAGATTCCTTTTGCGACATTTTCAGTTCTGATCTGTGTGAAAAAAGTACTAAAATGATTTCATAGGTATTTATTATTGAATTAATGAATGTTATTAAAAATGAATGGATAACTTGGTCTAATGCAGTATGTGGATAACATTGTCTTTGTAAAAGCATTTAAAAGATTAAGATTAGGAAATGGTTAGAATGGATAGTTTGTTCAGACAACTGTGTTTGATTTGTTGGGACAACTTTTGGGGTAATTTTGTTGGTCTGACAATGTAGTTTCAAGAGAATAGAATTTTTTTTTTAGTCTTTGAGACTCTAAAGGTTTCTTAAACTTGAAAATGTGCAGCAGTATTTTAGGCGTGGTGTAAACTTTTAATAGGAAGACATGAAAAGGATGTTTTGACAGAATGTGTCTATACAGTTTTCTGAAACGAGTTGTTTATAAAGTTGGTTTACTTCTGATGTGTCATCAGCACTCTTGCCCTGAAACTCTCACTTTTACTTATGAGTTTTATTTTGAAACTCATTTTGCTATGATTTCTGCCTGTGTTTGTGTGATTTGCATTTCCTTCTGTTTAATAATGCTTTCATGTTGTTTTGCCTGAACATTACATTCATTAAACATGAGCAGTCAGTGAGTTTACTCTGGCTGGCTTTGAGAAATTCACCTCGCTTCATGAATAAGAACCCATATTTCACATATGCGCATACTGGGTTTAGTTTCGGTCGAATCCGTGCATGATCGGAAATATTTCAGTCCTTAAAGCTTTGATCAATTATATCATTGACTTTTGACCCACAGATGAAGACCGACTGCCTCGTAGAAAGAGTTTTGTCGACACCATTTCTCTTCAAGTTGACATCCTTTCCAACAGTTTGCCCGATCAGGTACACTGGACATAGTTTAAACATGCTTAAGTTGTTCAACACTAAGAATTAGACTAAAGAGTGTATTTATCCTGTAGTCTCAGCTTGCAGAGGAGATCACGTTTGAGACCCTGAAGAAAGCCATCGGTATGTGTGGTTTACTGTCTGTTCAGTGTTGGTGTGTGTTTGTGTGTTAGCATCTGATGTCTCTCCATCTCTCTCAGATACCACAGGTCTGGAGGAACAGGAAAGGGAGAGGAGACGGCAGGTGATGGAGAAGTTCCAGAAAGCACCGTTTGAGGAGATTGCCGCCCACTGCGAGTCTAAGGTACAGCTTGTGTGTTCTGCCAATCATCTGTTTGGATTTAAAACATTTGGGGGAAAAATGAGGAATGTTCCAATATGATTTTTAGTCCAATAATCCAAATATTGGCATATACTGTATGCACTACTGTTCTAAAGTTTGTGGACATTTTTTATTCATGGATGAATAAAATAAAATGGATCAAAAGTGACAGAAAGACAATGATAACAGTACAAATAAATGCTGCTATTTTAACCTTTTTATAATTCAGTCTCCTATAAAAAAATGTATCCAGATTTCCACAAAAATAAATAGCAAACAGTTTTTAACCCTGGTGAAGAAATGATTCTTGAGCAGCATATTAGAATGATTTCTGAACAATCATGTCACACTGAAGACTAAATGTAACAATGCTGAATAATTAGCTTTGCCATCACAGGAATAAATTACATTGTAAAATATATTAAAATAGAAAACCTTATTAAAATAGTTGCAACCTTTCGAAAGCAGTGATATTTGATATAAAATAAGCCCACACAGTGATGTAGACATGTGGGGGCGTGTTTAAACGAGGCATTTTAGGAAGTAGTGTATGATCTTACACATCATTGGCTTATTAAGTATAATTGGTGTAAGACTGTGTTGTGGTAATTAGAAGCAATTGATGCAGTATTTGACCTTCCTTTGTGTTTTCAGGCCAACATGCTGCACGATCGCTTGGCTCAGATATTTGAACTCACCATTCGGTAAGTTTACAATTCAGAAAGTGGAATATTATTGTTTGTCATCTTATATATTTGATTGGTTGATGTCTCTTCATCTCTAATCAGCCCTCCCCCGAGCCCATCGGGCACTGTGACGGTGACCTCAGGCCACGCCCAGTACCAGTCTGTGCCAGTCTACGAAATGAAGTTCCCCGACCTCTGCGTCTACTAAACCTTTACAACCTTTTACCTTAACTCTGTCGCACAGACACATGTGACCACTGACCTTTATCACTCTTTATGTTTAGTCCTGTAACCTTTAACTCACCTGAGCCACTCATCTTCGTTAGACACATTTCACTATAAGCTTCACATACATTCGGCAGAGGGAAGGAGTGCGAACTGGACAGGTGCTTCATGACTCCATTCTGCACCAATCAGCATGCAGGCTTCACAACCAGCTGTCCAATCATTCACCAGCTCTGTAGAATCATGTGAATCGTATATGTGTGTGGTTTTCAGTTTGATTCGTGCACTAAAAGGCAGCTCTAGGAATCAAACTGAGTCTTTTGAACACTTGATTCTTCAGCTTCTTAATGTATTGATTCGTAGGAGTCATTTAGTTTCAAATTAATGGAGGTTGATTGCTAGCATTATCTTAAATGCTAGTTTATTTTCATTGACTCATTTCTAAGCCATCATCAGCAGAGAGATTTGAACATACAATAGATTTCAGCTTGCTTGAATCTCTCCTATATAAATGATTATAGTGTACAGTATCGCACACATATAGTATAGCCTATTTTTGACAAATATATAAATATATACTTTTAGATTAAATGGTTGCTGATAGTTGCAGAGTGTTATTTGTGTTCTGTTTGCATGGCTTAGCCACTGTTTCACTGCAAACGTTTGTGAGTTTAGGCCTTTATTAATCTACAGTTAGCCTTTGACGAAGCTTCAATGTTGTGGATGTCAACGGGGCTTTTGTTCACCCAGAGTTCTTAGTGATCACTATGCTCTCCATTTTGCCTTCACTGTATAGAGAAACCAAAACATTTGCTTTTCATCACCAAAGAGCTCCGCCCACATCCTACCTTTATGGCCACACCCTGCTGCCAATCAAATCTCGAGCCAATCAGAAACTGAATTTTCTTTGAGGGCGGGAACTCCACTGTGTTTCTAGAAAACGTGGAACCCCGGAAAGTGATGGATACCAGGGATAAAATGATCTGCGTTCATCAACCAGCTGTTTCTACATTGAGCCACAAGGGCGCTTAAATGCTTTTAAAATATTTTTTGGTAACTTAAATGCTGAATTCTTACAATTTATTTGTGACTGTTAGATGCTGAAATACTTTGTTGGACATGTTTCACATCATCTGTTCTTCCTGTGGTGAGAGCTGTGATCAATTTCAGTTGCGTTTAGCTGGTAGAAACGTGTCTATGCACGACCGTTTAGGACATTTTGGTTGATTCTGAGGTGCTTTTCATGGATTCTGGGGGTTTGTCGTCATATGATCGGCTTGTCTTTGTTTTGTGAATGTACTTTTGTGGGTGGAACGGCAAGTTAACAGACAGATGTTTATTCTGCAGATTTGTATGCTGATTATGAATGCGATGCTGTTGCCATTTTTTGGCCTGTGAAATCAATAGTCTGGCTGTTTGTGACCAGAGACTTGTACTGCATTGTGGGATTTGTATGCACAGAAAGTAGAGAATGTCTTGAATTATTTAAAGATTAAACTTCAGAGGTGGCTTGTTCTAAATTCGCAATAGAAACAATTATGTGTCTCCTATCATTTCCATAATATCCGAGTTGATGAGTGCAAGGTGGCAGATATTCTGATCTGTCAGTCTGTTAAAGGACGTCTGAAGTGTTTTGAAGTGTTAATGGAAGGATTTCGGTGACAGGAAATAGTAGTTGACCTTTGGCTGTTGTGTTTTTCTCTCAGTAACTTGCATTTCAATAGAAGTTGCTTTGCGACAATATGCGTAAAATGCGTGAAATCAGGCACATTATTTCTGTAGAAGTATAATAATGCAATATATTTTGGGTGTAATATGAATAGAAATGTGTTGTTTTTCTGACACATCATCTGTAACGCACCTATAGAGGTGTGTGTGTGTGTGTGTGTGTGTGTCAAAGGGATACAATAAGTCTATTTTTTGCATGCTGTTTTTGTTTTACATCAGTGAAGGGAAATCTTGTTAAGGGTCTTACTGTAACAATAGGTTACAGCTAATATCATTTTTAATTTAATTCACAAGATACGTTCTATTTTCATCCTCAGTGGAGCTTTATGGTACTTTAGTAATTATCACATGGTTTGTCTGAAACTGGTCTTTAGTTATGTTTTTCTGTGACTCAACAATGATTTTTTTTTTTTTTCCTGTTTGAATAGAAGAGAGGTGAATAATAAGAAGCGTTAAGTTTCAGGTTGATGGTGATGTGTCGTTTATGGAACAGAAATGGTTTGTAGTCTTCTGTGTCCAGAGGATATGCGTATGTCTACACGCATCATGCTAGTTTTGAAATGCGTATCGGTACGAACCACTGCAGTGTTGCTATAATACACGATTATGAAAGTTACCATGAAATCTCTAGGTGTTAATTAGCCATATTCAGGTTCACTGTCTGACAGTGTCTGCCACATTAATGTGCAATGAGATTTTATGTATGAGGTCTTAAAGTCTTAATAAAGATTTTGTATTTAAATACTTACTGTTTCTGTTTTCTTTTGTAAATTGTCATCAAAGCAGGCCACAATTAAAAAATATAAGTACATTGTATTCTTAAATGTACTTTTAATGCATAATTTATTTCATATTACAGTACTAAAAATTATATTTTTTGCAAAACATTACAAGAGGGTACTGGGAATTGGGAAAGAATTAATAGAATGTTTCTACAAATTGGCCTCTTTTTCACATTATGCAATTATTTAAATTATTTATTTACTTTTTTGTGTATTTTGTGAAACATGACTGATGTTTCTTGATATTTTTCATTGAGATTCACCTAGACATTTTTTAGACAACTAAAATTATTTTTAAAATTGTTCATTAAAATAAGCTAAACTAAAAAAAATTAGAAATGAAATCTTTAAAATAATCGAAAATAAGTTTAATTTTAAATTGCTAAATAAAAAAAAATAAAAACTAAATTTTACATAAATGCCTTTATTTTTAATTACACTCACATCAGTTATAAGTGGACAAAAAAATACTTAGAAATATAAAAATTCAACCGCTGGCATTCATGATCCAGCCTACAAACATTCTTTTAATAGGTCAAGCATCAGCAGAGGAGGAGCAGCAGATCTTGGGTCATCTTTTGTGGCCGTTGGATACTAAGTGAGTTTAGACTGAGCTTAACTGTTCATTAAATGTGCATGATATCCTTTCTGACTGATTCTTCTATTGAAAGCTCCCTGCAAATTTCCAAATGACAGAACTGTCCCATTCTACTGCTCCAATTCTTCTTCTTCCTCCTCTTCCTCTTCTTTTTCCTTTCCTGGCTCCTCCGCCTCCTCTTCTTCCTCCTCCTCCTCCTCCTCCTCTTCGATGTCCAGTTCTGGTTTGCTGTGTGGGGTTTTTTTGTAGGGTGTGGGTGGCTGCCCATGTGTGTTCTGTGTGTTGATTTGAGGCCGAGCTGGGGTCATTTCATTGCTCTCCTGGCTGGAGTCCTGATTGGCCGATTGTGCTGAAGAATGAGGCTTACGGTGACATGCCGCACGGGGCCCAGAACACGAGGAGGAGGTGACTGAGTGGTTATAGTGTGATGCTGCCATGCACTCGGCAGTGGAACGATCGCAGACGCACTGCAGTCGATCACACACACTCACGCCTGAACCTGACATGCATACACACCACAGTCATTAACACAAAACTGACCTTCACAGAAAATTCTTTTTTTTGGAGTATTTTTGAAGTAGTTTTTGCATGCATTATGTGTGTGTGTGATGCCTTACATCGAGGCTTTCCACTGTGGCAGCTGATGTGAGCGTTGAGTTTTCGGTTTTTCCTGCAGCCCAAAACAACAAGCTGCTCCAAACAGCACTGCTGCAGAAAACAGCACCTGACACAGAGACAAGTCAAGGACAGTCAGGAAACAACAGAGCTTCATAGAATTTAATTATCTCTGTGTACATCTACATCTATATATATATATATATACACACACACACATACACTGCCACTTAATAGTTTGAACACCCTTGGCTTATTTTGTGTTTCTTATGATCTTATTAAAGCTTCTGATTGCTTAAATGCTTGAAAAGACATGGTTGATTTCTTTATAACACATACATTTTCATAATAATATAGATATATTCAAAACTTTGGGGTCAGTTATATTTTTCTGCTCACCAAGGCTGCATTTATTTGAGCAATTATTGTAAAACAAGATACAGTATTTATTTTTATTTTTTTTTAAATCATACTGACCCCAAACATTTGATAACTGCTTATCCTTAACTGAAGGCAGCCGTTTTGCTTGTGAATATGTGCGTGTTAGTGTGTTCTGACCGGTCCAGTTGGTCCACTGGGTTTCCTGTCCCTTGCTGTCCACAGTAGCAGCCGTAGTGTTGATATTCATGAGGACATCGTCCGGTCAGACAGTACAGCATTTCTCCCAGAGCAGACATGTCCCTCAATACCTGTCCAGATGCACTGTACTGGAGGAAAGAAGTGCTGCACTCTACAAACACACACACACACACAAATTAACGCAACCACACTTCTTTGATTTTGTTATTTCTGTCCAATAATTTCTGTGTCTGTTTGTTACTTATCCAAGTATGGTTACATGCATAGTAGTTCAATTTCAGGTGTTAATCTGCCTTTTTTAAATGCCACACGTTTAGGGTGACTGAATATATACCAGGCAGACTAACAGACCTACTGTAAGTAATGCAATTGCAGCTTGAAGTTGTGCAGCATGAATACAAGTTAATCAGACTACAGCTGGCTTCGGCTTTGTGTAAATGTGCTGAATAACACGTCTATTTAAGGCAAACCTTATTTTTTCAGAGATTTTAGGCTTTTTTGTCTTCATAAGTTTCTACAGTATGTATACTGTATATACTGTATGAATGTTTTTGTCCTATTTCTCACCTTCAGAGTCGTCTTGCTGCTGCTGCAGATCTGACAGTCCAGCAGCCTCCAGTAATGACCAGGCAAAGAGCGGTGCCGCCCGTCTCCAGACCTTGTGAGACTCTGGGAAACACAAACACACACACACACACCAATTTATCTGGAGTACAGACAGATGTGTACGAGTGTTTGGAGAATAGCTTAACCTAATTTACCCAAGCAGGACATGTTCTTGGATGAACATTCTGCAACAGCATTACCATACCAATCAACCAATTAGATTTTAGGAACAGGGTTATCATTTACAAATCACTTACCTCTGATTTCACAAACAAGTTTGGGCTCTTTTTACAGTTTCAGGGTTCTCAAAATGAAAGTGATCAAACTAACTTGTTTTTTTGGTCAGAAAAGAGAATGTCAAATTAGCCATCACTCCCTCATCCGTTGTAATAGAAACAGCTTTAACCAATTTCAGTCATACTGTATATTAGGTGACTTGTACTTACATAAAATATAAGCATACTGCATTTCTTCTGTTCATATTGTATTGCAAAACACTTCTTTGGGATACGGGTTAGTTTAGGGACAGATTTGGTGGTATGGGTACAGTAGGTTTAAGGGTGGGTTAAGGTGTAAATGATGGGTCAACAGTGTAAATATAAATGTACTTATGGAAGTTAATTACAGATCTAATTACATATAGGTATTTTAAAAAATATCAGTACAATGTAACTTCTGTAATTAAGGCCATCTAATATAAAGTGGGACCCAGTTTTCTGTAATTTAATGCCAAGGTAATAAAACTAAAAATATAAATCAAAATATGAAAAATACTGCTAGGTTAACCATGAAAATGCATCGTCATGTTTTCATTTCAACCAGACTGACCATTTTTGCAGACTGCTGTATCAGAAACACGTCCTGCTTAGTTAAATCATATTGCAGTTGCTGATGTACAGTGAAATGTCACCATTACCAGTTTTCTCTGATTCCTGTGAGCTGTCAGATGGCTCTTTCTCCTGCTCCTCTTCCTCAGCCGACTCCTGTTGTGCTGTAGTGGTCCATGATGGTGAGCGATCCAAGGCAGGAGGTTTCTGAGGATGAGGGGCTGTTTCAAAAGCAGCGAGGCCTGATATTGTGGTTCGTGTGCTCCTGGGTCTGTGAGGAGCTGTAGAAGTGGTCTTGTGGTTCTTAGTTGGTTTTGCAGCTGTGTGAGCTGTGGGTCTTGGAGATATGCTGTGAGTTTCAGGGAACAGTGCTGGAATGATCCATGTGAATGGACTGACCTCTCTGACCTTGGATGGGATCATGGTGGTTTGGGTTTTCACTGATTCATCTTCTTCTTCCTCACTTTGTGGATCTTCCTTGCTGTCTTTCCTATGCCTTCCATCCTCTTCAGATAGAGATGGTTTTGTATTGGCTTGTGTTTGAGTTTGAATTGTTGTTTTGGTTGTGCTCAGGTCACCTGTCTGTTCTGCGCTGCTTTCCTGACTCTCTCTGCCAGTGTCTTTATCTTCCTCACTCTTTTCATCTCTCATCTCTTTTTCCTCACTTCCTTTCATTAATGTGTGTTGCACCAAAGCGGTTGCAGCTACTGTGTTTTTATTAGCAGCAGTTAGCGGGGTTGTTTTGTGATCTGAGTATTGACTGGTTGTTATTTCAATGGGTGTGGTCATCAGACTTATATAAGGCTTTTGATTGGTTTCTGTTGAATGTTCTTCTGTTTCTATGTCACTCTCTGTCATTTCCTGTTCCTCTTCCCTCTCCTCTTGTGACTCGTCACTCTTTTCTTCTGTTGTGATGTGTAAAGGGGGACTGACATACGGTTTAGCGATGTCACTAGTGAGGTCATTAGTTGTAGTATGTACCGGTGTGTGTGTGACAGGTTTTGAAGTGTTGTTAGCAGGTGATTGAAGTGCATCTTCATCGCTCTCATCATCGTCCTCCTCAGATGATTGTGTGTGAGTTGTTTGTGTTGTGTGTGGTGTATAGTGAGGAGTGTATGTATCCGGTGATTCTGTTGTTGCAGTTAGTGCTATGTTAAAAGTCAGCTCATCTGTCATAGAACCAAAATATTAGTCAGAAAATATGCTGAATGATTTCATTTGCAAATTTGTTTTCAGTATAAGAAATGCTCACTGTTTGTGCTCCACTCCATTGCATTGTGGGTAATAGGGATTTCTTCCTCTCGGTCTCTACTCAGCTCTTCTGTCGTCAGCACAGCAGTAACTAAAATACAGAAAGTGGTTTTAAGATTAAATGTTTATTCATATATTAAAATAATTGTATCATTTATTCCTCACTTACTTTGTTTATATAAACAAAAACAGTTGAAGCATCATTAAATATCTTCTTTTGTTCTGCAGTATTGTTTTTGTTTAACTAAAACTATTAGAGTTTTCTTTTAATAAAGTTGAAATAAAACATTTTAAAAATGAAGCTTAAAAAAATGTACACATAAATTAGAAATGTTGTCTTGACAACTAACAGAAATAAAATTGAAGTATGAATATTACTAAAACAATTAATGTAAACTAAAGACAAATAAATTACAATTTAATGTGAAAATATACATTCTAAATATTAAACAATACTAAAATAGTAAATAAATAATGCTAAAATAACACTGGTAGCAAATGAGGGTGAGAATATGAATTTTTTGGTGAACTAATTAATGTGTTTACTCACTGAATTGTTTTAAATAATTATTGTATTAAATTAGTTTCTTCTTCTGATACTTTAGTGATCTTATTGGGCACTGGTTTATGATTTACATCTTGAGTCTCTACAAATAATCTTACTTTATTTATTTTAAAAATTGCTTGATTAAGAATTATAAGAAGCCAGCATCTAAGGAAAGTATAGAATACTAAGAGTCTTACTTGAACTCAATCTGTGGGCTTTAAAGGCTTGTTGTCATTTAGAATAATTTGATCACATTTGATCAAGTTGTTTTTGAACAGTGAGTGTACTGGAATTTCAAAGAAGTCCTTGATGTACTGCACAAGTTGAGATAAATGTGTTTGTGACTAGATAAAACTCAAAACGCATAGACCTACAAAGTGCATCTGAGGCTTTAAAAAAAACGGGACACTCTCACCATTCTCATATTCCACTGCCTCCTCTTCCTCTGTCTCAACTATAGTTCCTCTCTCTGAGTTTCCGTCCATTTCTATTTCCTCTGCTTTATTCTCCTCTTCCTCTGGACCTGAAGATGAGGTTCAGCTTAGATCAGTGAAGTCTTTAGTTGGTTGAGGACTACTGAAGTTCCCAGAACTAGCGATATGAGGGAAAAATCACCCTCTGGGCTACAAAAAAAGAGTCTAAATATAAGTTCAGTGAAGCACTTTACCTGACTGAAGTATCCCAGGGTACATTGTGCTCTGGATATTGCTGCTCTGAGAGCCATTAACCAGCACCACCTCATTGGTGTAGTTAGTCTCATTCTCATTCAGTGTGCCATTAACTCCTGAAAGAAAGAGTAAAAGAAGCAGGAATTCTATGATAAAAATATTAAAAATATTTAAATAATAAAAATAATACATTATAATACAAATATATTCCAAAGGTGAATTTTCAGCAGCCTTTAATTTGAATTAGAAATATTTCATAACATATAAATGTCTTAACTGTCACTTGATCAATTTAATTCACAATTCCTAATCTCCTACTTCATAACAAAAATGTCAAAGGTTTAGATTTTTTTAATATAGCTATTTATGTAATTGCATACATATTTACAGGCTATTATATTTATTGGTATATTTGTTTATATTAAAATATATTTTTGTGCATTACCATAGAATGTGATCTCCATGTCGATGTCTGATGGAGAAAGCTCCACCCTGCCTGAAACACAAACCACACTGTTAGATGATCAGCCTAACTAAATCTCTCTCTTATGTTTGGCTAATCTAATATTTCCCTCCAAAATGTTTTTAAATGGCTGGGACCGACAAATAGGCAAGTCTCATTATTAAAAGGAAGTCAAGTCATTTATAGAATATATATATATTATAAATCACATTTTAAAAGCAACAACATGCTTTACAGCTATGACAGGCAACAATGAAGAGAACTAATTATTAAAAAAAGGATCAAATTCACTAATGTGGGTCTCACCTGTTCCACTGACCATATCAGTAGTATAGGTATCATTACCAGGTAGATCCGTCACAAAGGGAGAGTCTAAATGAAACATAAAATAGAGATGAAAACTATGAAAATGTAAAATTTTTTCTGAACACACCTGCTGTTACTGTACCTGTCTGTGGCGTGATTGGTTGGTTACCTCCAACCTGTTTTGTGACTGGATGGTTGGAGCTGATGCAGTCTATAACCTTCCGATCACAATGACAGAATCTTTCCTCACAGAAATCCAACATATCTGCAAATGTTGGATACAAATTTTAGCTCAATCAACTGTTTTCTCCACTTAACAGAGCAACTTAATCATGTAATATAGATGGTTTCAAGTAATATAAAAAAGTATAGGATAAAAAAACTACTCAAGTAGTTAGTTACTAGGTACTTTGGATCATATACTGAATAATATCTCTAGTCTGTCTTATATAGCTAAAATGTATATGTATATATGCACAAAATAATAATTTTAATTACGATTTATACAGTTTACACTAAATGATGTTTATACTGTTGCTTGAAGTAACTGCATGCCATATTTTGCTGTTCATTGCAGCTTTCTATTCATAAAGGAATCCTGATGAACAAAATGTCACATGCTCCAAAAAATGTTAGCAAGCAAAACTGTTTCTAACACTGCAATAAATTATTATATTAGAATGATTTCTGAAAACTGGAGTAAAAGCTGATGAAAATTCTTATTTACATCACTGAATTAAATTATATTTTAAAGTATATTCATTAGCCTACTGTATATTATACTGTAGGCCTTTTTTAACCTCCTCACATGACCGCTACTGGACATCTGAACATAATGAAACAAACGCACATTTACGGATCTTTATCTGTCTGTTCTCCAAAATGTAAACAGATGTTCTGTAAGCGTAAATATTATTTGTGTCTAACCAACGTTAGGCAAAGGCAAACATGTGTAGTGCCGAATTTTGACCCCTGCCAGATTATGACTCCCCTAGTATTGGTAGGCTTAGTGTTAGGTGTAGGGGAGGGTTTAGGATTAGGTGTGGGGTTAAGCGGCGCTGCTGCTCAGAGCTAACGCGGGTTTGGTAGGTGTTCATTTCATACTTTGTGACAGCTAATTCAATGTTTACAGTATCAGTACTGTAATCAAATGTAGCATATACAGTACCTGTGGAACTGTAGCACACTTAATCTAAGATCTTCATAGCTAGCAAACAATAGCCTTTTGCCATCTGGTTTGATCAAGCATTTGAACGGAATTGACTCAGTAGAATGAATCATTTGCGAATAGGCATCGTTCATTACCCAGAGAAAAGTAGACTGCACGTTTATAATAAACAGAAGCATTTTTAACTTGCAAACGAGAGGAGCGTCACCCACAGTAACAAAGTAAAAGTACAGTTTTTTCACAAAACAGATAGCTGAGTAAAAGTACCCATCTTTAAATATACTCTAAAAGTATTAGTTACCCAAAAAATGTACTCAGGTAAATTTACCGAAGTAGATGTTACTACCTCTGTTTGTCACAGATTGTGATTATTTTAAGAAATATGATTTTTGTCGAAAGGAACCAGGGTGATTTTTAAACCACAAAAGTTTGTCATCACTGCAGTACTCCATAAACAGTATAAATACAATAGTTTTAACGCTTAGTTATAAATTACTTCCTTTAAGGCTGCCATGAAAATGTTTTGAAATCATGTGTACCACAGCTGGAGTTGTAGCTGCAGGTGTAGTTGCTGTATGTTGGTATCCTCCGACTGCAGTTTCTCTCCTTTAGCTCTTGAGAACATCTCCAGTGGGTAAAACAACACCTAAAACACAATCATATTCATTTTTATTTGTTTGTTCATTTTTATTTATAGGCCTAGGTTCACAGAAAATAGGACGGCAGAAGACAGGAAATGAAAACATTAATGTCCTCTGATCTCACCATAGATTGTTCTTACAGATGTGGGTGTATGTGTGTGCCTTTATATCAAATTATATTTATATGTGTGCTGTGCATTTATATTAATATAAAGTGCGTGTTTTTTGCACACCTCACTGCTCTGCCTGTTTTTATTTTTAATATCCTTTCACCAACTGCATACAGAGGCAGCTAAGCAGATGAAAAGTGTGTGTGTGTGTGTGTGCGTGCGCGCGGACTCCACTGTGAAGTTAATAAATCCATTTAAAATCTTTCTACCACCTCCTGAGTCTAATTTCATTCGCTTCCCATCGCTCACCGGTCGAGTGTGTCGGCGGGCTGGACGTGTTTGCGCGCGGTTTCCCGTGTGTTTGCATTACTGCAGTAATGTCCATGACTGTCGATGTCTGCGGGACAGAGTCCGGTCTCACACCGCAGACTGACAGCGAACTCCAGCACCGACCGCAGGTTATCAAACACAGCGTACAGCCAGGTGAACCGCACACCCAAACAACCTGTGAGACAAACACACATCTGATTTAAACTATTAATATATGGTTTATCTATTGTGTTTCGATTGTTATTTGAACTTACCAATCAGAAGCTCATCAGAACTGAGGTCACTTGCTTCTGGGCAGAAAACAGCAGTACCATGAACTGCACAAAGAAAGGTGTTTGTCGTAAATTAATGGCAGGTATAATTCAGTTATTCCTATAACATTCTAATAAACTGAATAATGCAGTCTACAATTACCCTGCTGAAAAAAACCAAAAACAAAAAAAACAATAGAAAATGTAATTGATTTAATATTAAAATTATAAATTGAGAATTGTATTGGTTTTAATGGAAGGTATAATGGTGTCAGCTGATATGTGATGGATTCTATTAGTGGGATGTTAAATTCTATTAAAAAATGCCCAAAACATATTACAAAAAATAATTTTGTAATGGTTTTACTGGAAAAAAAATATTGTTCATAATGCTATTTTAATGGAAACCATCAGAAATTGTTTCTTTCTCTTGGGCTTCTATTGTTTTTTTGTTTGTTTTTTTAGCAGGATGCCTAAAAAAGAAGCTGTCCATATTTATTTATTATTTTTAAAACATACTTTTATAATGTGCAGTGAGTGCTTAATGAATTGGCAGATTTTTATTTTTAAAAAGTGCATTTTTAACAATACTAAATACAGTATTAACTGTTAAAATGACTGATAATTATGTTGAAATACAACGATATAAAATTTTAACAGTATTAAAAAGGATTTTGGTTTTGTTCACTAGTAATTTCTTAGAGGTTCTTATGTACACACACAATTTTCTTATGCAAAATTAATAATAAAAAAAAAACAGAAAAACAGCATTATTATGAAATATTCTGCTGTTTCTTTCTTGATATACGTTAAAAAGATAATGTATTCTTCTGATGGTAAAGCTGAATTGTCAGCAGCAATAAATCCAGTCTTTATTGTCACATAATCGTTCCATTATTCTAATATGCTGATTAAAAAATGTGCAAGACCTAGAAATAATTAACATGCAAATGTCAGTTTCAAGGTGATGAACTCACTTTCACCTGCACCTTTGCTCCTGACAGAAGAGTGTTTTAATTATCTCACCTTTCTGCAGGGTGAAGAGGAGGAGAAGATACAGCGGCCTCATCTTTAACTGCTACTAAACAATCAGTTGTTCCATCCAATAGGTTCAGTCCAGCACAGTGAAGAGGCCAAACCAAGAGCTTCAGCAATCAGAGACACATACATCCAAACTCTGAGCTTCGCAATCTTCTTCTAATGCAGGTGTGTGTAAGAGATAAGAAAACCATCCCAAAATGAACAAAGGCCTATTTAGGACACTCTAAAAGGTCAAAGGGCAAAAGTCAGAGTGGTCACCATAGTAACAGGGCTGCAGGAAACACACTCTTTAGGTTTGTATCAGGTCACACATGAAGAGATGAAGTAGGATCTCTCTCTCTCACACCTTCCATTACTCTCTTTTATGCAGGTTAAAGGTCCTGACCCCAGCTGAGAAATTACCTCCTTAAACAGCTGACCATTGTGTGTGTGTATGTGGACAGGAACTCAGGCAAGGATCAAACAGAAAAGTGGGGGGTAGTAAATGATTGGCTCCTAGGCAGTTTGAAATAAGCTGCTTCTAACAAGGCAATACCCAATAAACTCTAAAAATGCACAGCACACACAAATATTATTAATCAATTTTATTGACAGTGAAAACATTTTAGCAATATCTCTAAGTACTGAATGGCTTTATGAGTATTTTTATATACACATTTAGGGGTATTTGTTTTCTTTCAGGTGATTTTTGTGTTTGGTGATGTGAAGCTACATCATAAATCACACATGGCTGAATATGTTTGGTTTTATTTATATTCAGTAGAGACAAAGTGCAACTCAGACACTATAGATGCACAGACTATACAGATTCAATGATGAAAATGCAGTTCAGTGTTTAACAGAACAAGGTTTCTTACAAACATATTGTACATCAATTTCAATTCAGATGGTTCAGATCCTGCTAGTTCTCCTCTTACATCTTCACACACATTCTTGCCAGACATTTCTGTTTCAGATCTGAGAGAGAGAAAGATTGTGATTTTATTAGTAAAAAAAAATTTAAACAAAGCATTATAGCTGGGTTTTTAAAGATTTTGTATTGCTGATTTTACTTTTTTATAATTATTATTTATAATTAACATAAGAAAACATGTGAATCCCTTTAACCATTCAGTAGTAAAAATTCAAGTTACTATAGAGATTTCTCAGTATCTCAGTAACATCCAGTCCATTATTTTTTGACCCTTTTGATTAGGATTTATTCCAAATTCTGTACATGTACCTGTAGGATTTGCCCTTATATGACTGGTGTATTATTGGTGTTTTTCTGCTTCGTCAGCTCATGTATGACATCAGACAATTATATTTAAAGATGGTTGGTTTTGTGGTAGGTAAACAAGGTGTTGTATGTGGCCCGAAATGCCACGGGATTATCATGCCCTTGAACTAACTCTATAAACATATTTAACAGCATCAGCCTGCGATTTATTCTTCAGATTCACTGCTGCAGACACATTACTGTGAAGTGGCTGTCTGCAGTCTATTTCATCTCAGTCTATCTTTGTCCAGCACAAAACACACACTCTTCACCATCAATAAGACTGACCTTACACATCATTAGTCCTGTAGGAAGAATGTTTTAATGGGATCACACACGCACACACAATTTAATGAGATCGGATGAACATGCAGATAACCACACACAGAGAAGAGAAACAAATTCTTTAATGAGGTTGCAGTGACCTGTGTTGTGTGTGTGTGTGTGAGAGAGAGAGAGATTGATTGATAAAATGATCGTAGTCATTCACTCATCAAGGAAAACATCCGGTGTCTCTCAGCTCAGTCACACATTTAACCACAGCCAGCTGTAGCTTTAAATAACCACTGAGAAACACTAATGAAGATATTAATGATAATGATAATAGTAACGACCCTTTTATGGGGTAATAAAAACTTCAGCCGCACTAAGAGCAAGAATAAAACTTTGTTAAAGTACTGTATTATCGAAGAAATGAGACATGACTTTAAATAATCTCACATTTCATCCTGTTACTATGATTTTAGTGAAGTTCTGTGATGTATACAGTATGATAATATGATAGTTGTATATTTTATTATATGATAGCATGTTTTGATTTGTTAGGGTTAGATCTGATGTTGTGTAACTCACTCTTGGAAAAAGCGACTCTCCTCATACGACTGCAGACCTCTGCTGTATGTCTCTCATACCAGCGATGGCTATCCACACAATATCTGTAGAACAAAATATTGACTATTTTGTTTAAACCATAAACGATATCAATGATGCAGACAGCTGTGATTCAGTTAAACAAAACTGTGGATAATCTGTGAATTTGTTCAAATGGGGTCCAGAGGTTTGAGACCACTGAAAACATTTTCATTTTTGTAAAATGTAATATTTGAGTGAAAAGATGAGCATGTCCATTTCTGCCTTTATGACAGCAGCACTTGATTTCAAGTGAACATATTTTGTGTGCTTCAGTGAAAGCAAGGAAACCTTGAAAACCAATGGAGGTCACAGAGTCAGTGTCATGAATTTAACACTGACTTATAAATATTGTAGAATCTTATCTATTTCAAAAATGTTTTTAATGTTTTTTTAACATACTCTGAATATTAGACTATCAATGTGAATTCAGACTTCTGGAGCCCATTGAACATGCAAGTGTTCTATTATTTATGCCCATTTTGTGGATTCAAAAGATGGCCTATACAGTTGTTGGGTGGTTGTGCAGTGCTGTACCGCTGTAACGCTGCTGCTCTGTGACTGAATCCTCTGCACACACACTGAGAGTAAAACTTGCACAGCTCAAACACACACGGCTGCAGCTTTACTGCGCTGATGGTCGCCCTGCCCCAGATCAGCTCCTCTTCAAGGGTCTCTTTCAGGTCCTCTTTCTCACTTCCTTGATAAAATAGCTCTATTCTCCATGGACATCCTTTCAGAAAAAAATAATATCATAACAAAATGAATGGGTGAGAAAAAGTACCATCTCCAGAAATGTAAAAAGATCAGTATGAAGTTAAAAGTTATAATGGAAACTGAAGTCAGCTCTCCCCTTTAAATCAAGATAATGCAACATATCAAGAGATTTCAAAGTGCTTTTGAGAAAGAACATTTTCACTGTACATTGCTGGAAACGGAAAGTGTTTCCTTGATAAAGATATTTTTGTTTTTATATGAATACTTTTGTCTTGCTCGGCCCAATTGCTACTCTCATTGACTACAATCATCTTTTATAACCATACATAATTAATAAGCGCAATTCTTCGTGTAATAGCCAGTGGTGAAGTTCAGTACAGTTACAGTTACTGAGAAAAAAATTTAAGTAGTTAAATTACAGTCACCTATGAAAATGCTCATGTTTATAAAGGTGATTAGCCTATATCTGAATATTTTGACAGAAAATTTATTGATTTCTTTCTCAAATTACTTCTATAAAATATGAGACACTAATGTATCCATTATTAAGGACACATAATAGGACACATGCTTATTCAATAACCTTTATTTTCTATGACTATGATTTATTCCAAGGAATTGTTAGATGCCAGTATTTCCTGTCATATCTATGCAAATACTTATGAATAAATATGTGTGTTTTATTCACATATTTTTAATTTTTATTATCTGTGTGTTGTTATTGTTGTCTCTGTACTGGAACCTTTACCATGATGGTGGCTAAACAAACTCAGGGTTACAGGATAAGTTTTGAGTTGACAAAACCCAACAACTCTGTTGACAAAACCTATAACACTAAAACACTATAGGTTAAACACTTAAAAATCTAAACTCATATGTAGTCATGTTTACAATTATTGATAAATATTTATATTAATTAAAAAAAAAAGCTTAATTACTATTAAACTAAGCTGGCTTGTGTAATGGATTAAGGAGATAATAATTATATAAACGATATAAAATAATTACACAAATAATCATCTCTAAACATTACATGATTTTATCTTAAAAAAAGGTTTTACGATGAAGCGTGAGCGTCCTTTAATTTGGAGTAAGAGAAGCTGGGGGAGTGGCTTTATTGCATCATACATGTGTCACTTTGCTTGAAGCTGATTGGTCAAATTTTGGTTCGCGATCTCTAACACAAAACATAACTTTACCTGCCCCGGAGCAGGGTAAGTTACTATGGCGATGAACACTGCTAAAGCCAAACCAATTTCATGGTACCTAAAACCTAAGAATGGTGCAAACTAAACTGAAACTTGCCTGGCTAGCCAGCAAACCCCTGGACAAAACAAACATACCCGCCAATAAAGCTCTTTCTGACTTCTGACAAAAACATCATCATAGCTATTTAGCTACATCTTGTTTTGAGTTTGCATTTTACATTTATGTACATTATTTTAATAAAGTAATTGAAGTAGCTTCACTACTTATAACATTTTTAATAGGGTAACTTGTAACCTGTAGCTTATTACTTTTTCAAAGTAACAACAAACACTTGTAACATGATTATACCAGTATCCAGATAAATACATGACATTTTTTCGGAAATATCTTATCCTCAGTAATGGACAAAATCAACAAATCATGTATGAGTAAATACTCAGATTAAATATTACTCTAGTAAACTTCAAACAGTTACAGGCCAGCTTGTTTTCATTTGGTGGTGCATTAGCTTATGGTGCCATCTAGTGGTCATCTCTATTTTAATTTGCAGGAATAAATGTCCACTTAAGGGGTCGATGAGGGCTCTCATTCTCTCTCTATGTCTTCCGCTCTGAATGAGGGCACCTGTATCGAGAGCTGTTGACATGGACAGCAGGTAAGCAGCTCAGATGTCTATGATTCATAGCGTGCTTTCTTTCGCATGCTGCATCCTCTTTGTGTTTGACTCGATGAGACAGACGTAAGTGTGTATATATTGATTTTTAATGTGCTTTTAACCTTCCTGACCCAGCCAAATCAAAACAATCTCCAGGGAAAATAATGGACCGTTGCTATGGATACTATCAGTGGCTCCGGCCTGACTCCATTCAAATCAAATCATTGTCATGGCAACAATAACATTAACCCTGCTCGGGCACCGCTGTGCCGCCGTTGCCGCTTTAACAGAATAAAAGATCTAAAATGTCAAATTCCTTTATGTGTGTGCGTGTGGTAATGGAGGGCCTTGCCTGGTTTTTCTGTATGAGATACTTTAGTGAGCTGCTGGACGTTTGTCGTGGTTATTTGTCTCTGCGTTGGCAGTGAAATTGTCACAGTCACCACTGAAGCGATGGTATTTGTGGTTACTGTCACAGCATTTGACTGGGTGATCACAGCAGTTGTGAGATCACTAATGGGTGAGGTGGTGGTGGATGTCACAGCTAGAGTAGTTTCAGGAGCTGCAGTTGATCTAGTAAGAGGTGATGATGTCATTGTAGAGGTTGGCACTGTGGAAATAGAACAAAATCAAGTTGTTAATGCAGTTTTTACCTCTGAAAAGTTTCATTTTTGTCTCCTTCAAGCTTAAATAGTTAAAATACTGTACCTCTGCTCCTTTGGGAATCCGTACTGGGTTTAGGCCAAAGTACCAGGTCACTTGCGTTTGGAAGGTCATGCCACACCACTAGAGGTGAGACAGAGCTCTTATCGGTCAGTTTATATTCACACTCACACACACACATTTGTTTCTGAGAATTGTGGGGACTTTCCATACGCTTTTGTTATTTTTATACTGACCAAGCAATATTTTCTACACCCTAACCCTAAACCTACCCTGTCAAAAAACATGTTTGCTTTGTGACACTTCATTTTCATAAAAATCATTTAATATTTTTTTCTTCCCCTCATATCGAAAATTTCAGCATTTACATTTCTTGTGGGGACCAATTGTCTACTTGTAGCATAAACAATAACACACACACACACACACACAATACAGTGTATTGTATCATAGCTGACAACAGAACAATAATATGCTCTTTGAACTCACTTACCAAAGGGCAGCAAAGGAAATGTCATATTACCTACAGAAAAGCAGTAGAAAAAATATCATAGACTCTGACCAGTCACATCTCTAAATGTATAAAGCGATGGAGTAATAAATGTAAGTGTGTGTGTGGTGGGTGTGTTTGTACCTCTGGGTATTTCCTCTGTGATGGTCTGATTAAACAGTGGTCTGATTGAGCCCATGTCCCAGAGCTGAGACAGATCACTGTCTGAACACATGTCTTAATTTTAGTTTCAGCTTTGCTTTATTTTCTTAGTTTTATTACATTTATATATTTTGAAAACCTAGTTCATTTAGCACTTAACATAACGTGCATGAGAACAGGGACAATTATCAGTACTACATTTATTCACCATGTACTTATTCAATCTTAAATTAATTACGAAATAACGTCTTTTGCATTTTTGTTTAATAAAATAATAAAATAAATTGTGCATGAATTTAAACAATTAATTCTCTTAAAAAATGTAAAAACATATATATATAGAAGGCGATTTATTCGAAAGATTCCTTTGCTGTTGTTGTTGGTTAAATTGCACAAATTGTCTTGTATTTTCTATTTTGGCAGAACAAAAGCGGCAGATAAAATACTTTAGATTATCCTACTTTTTTTTCCACAATCTGTGAATAAAAATAATGCTGCAAG
The DNA here is from genome assembly GCA_032357445.1 of Enteromius radiatus. Lineage (NCBI taxonomy): Eukaryota > Metazoa > Chordata > Actinopteri > Cypriniformes > Cyprinidae > Enteromius > Enteromius radiatus. Next base: position 16,665,107 of record JAUCMS010000044.1, read on the forward strand.
TTACTTGCATTTTTATGTTAGAAACAGAGATGGCGATAGAGGCAAAAGTTACATACTCCAGCAGCTATGGGAAATCAATGAAAGATGAGGCATATACTGTATAGAATGAATAATTTTATGAATCACTTCATTTGAGAATTAAATATTTTTTGCATGCATAGCCTAGTGAAACTCACCTGACTTTCCAGCCATGACACAGATATAGATGCAGTCAGAGCTGTTCTTCTTACTGACTGGAAGAATGATAATAACACATACACACACACAGACAAAATGACACCAGTATAGTATGTGAGGATCACCAACACTACAACATTATAGTACATTAGTGCAATACACTGAATTGCATACAGGTGTGTGTGTCTGTGTGGGTGGGTGATTATAGTTGGTGCTGTACCTGAGAGGATAGAGCTGGACTTAAATAGTTCTTGTAGGTAACTGGTGGAGTTTCCCATTACATCCAACAGAATAGCTGTGAAATCTGAAAAATACTTCAGTGGTTAAATAGATAGATAGATAGATAGATAGATAGATAGATAGATAGATAGATAGATAGATAGATAGATAGATAGATAGAT